>MNCI01032974.1:246949-323771 GCA_015680685.1 Gnetum montanum | reverse complement strand
AAAAGAGAAGAAGGAAGGAAGGGCCTTAGTTAGAGGGGAATCTTTAGGCATGGGTAACATTTCTTTCTAGCCTCATAACTAGTGCTTGTAGCCCATTATGACTAAGGGGTGTGCTTTGAATTTTCATTATTGCTTTTTTTTTTGTTTATTTGTTTGTTTTTGTTTTTTATGAGAACCACCCATGCAAAGAATTTTAGCTTTCTATTATTGGTCAACGAAGAAGTGATGATTTGTTACAAGAGAAGTCATACACCACATGAAGGAAGACAAGAAGAAAATCCAACAAGTCCTCTTAAGGTCACACCCTTACCATTCCCACTTGGTCATTTCTTCTTTCTTCAAGGTACAATGATTATTGATTAATTTTAGTTTCATAAAAGAAGAACCAAATTATTTCCATGAAAAAGACCTTTTATTCAAAGAACTAGAGGGATGGATGAGGTGGTCTCATTACTTTACACAATTACTTACCCAATTATCTTGATAGCATGGCACAAAAACCCAACACATAGCGTCAACTTTTGTATTATGAATTGGTAATATTATTAACAAAAACATGAAATACATTCATTAAACATAAAGAGAATGACTTAAAAAAAGAGAAAAATATAAAGAAAAGGAAAATATTAAGAATGAAAAACATATAAAAATTAGAAAATTTTGAAAGAAATAGGAAAATGATAAAAAATTATAAAAAAAGAAAGGTGAAAAATACTTATTAGTTCTTGAACCAAGATGAAGCATCTCCTCCACAACTAATCTCATGGTCACACATTCAGGAGATGGACTGTACAATCCCTTACACACCATTGGTTTTCCATCTATCACTGCTACTGATTTAATTAATTGCATGGTAGCACATCTAACATTGGTGATAGTCTCATTTGGATTATTTGGAGATGTACCTTCATCTAGACTTGAAGGTATTTTTATTTTTGGGGGTCTAGATGTGTTTGCTTCTTCTTCTTGATTTTCTATTTTAATTCCTGGGTCTTCATGTTTAATATCCTTTTTTGGTGTATAATCAAAGTGTAAGATATTTGTGTCTAAGTCCTCCATTTAGTTCATTTCCTTAAGTCTAGAACTAATAAGCAGATTAGTTGCCTCCATGCATCTTTAAAATAATTTTATATTCTCATTTTTAAGCCATTGGGTGTCTTCTAGTTTAGTGGCTATTACGTAGATTGGTTTTTGCTCACACACTTGCTCCTAAACTTTGTTGTGGGTCATGTTAATATTTTGAATTTTTGGCCCACAATTGCATCCTTCACTATTAGTAGTGATGCATGGATTCTTCTATCTCTCCACAATGCTAGATTCATTGCTTCTGTTAGGTGTAGGATAACTAACAGATGTTGGCCCTTATGTAGGATTGAAAGACATTGGTTGTGAAAGGAAGGGTGTTGCACTTGATTGGCATTGTGTTGGTTTGGATGAGTTAGTAGGTCCATGAGTGTTGTGCTTATGCATGGGAACCATCCTAAATAAATAATGTTTCTAATATTGTGATGGAGATCTACTGGCATTATCATTTCTGTATATGTTCATAGCGTAAGTGGCATTCTCTCATTGATGTCATGGTGTTGAACCTTCTTGTTTTGTTGGTGGTGACATATGATAGAGGGAAGTATGAAAATATTGAGGATATGATGGAGGGTGAGAGGCATGAGGTGGTGATCGTATAGGAGATGTTATGGGTCGATGATATTTGGGAGAGTGGCAGTAGCAATTTGAAGTAGAAGAAGGAGAACTAGGTTAGAAAATAGGTTGTTGAACATAATATTCATATAGGTCTGGCTGGTAGTAAGGGTAGTGCTAGTTTGATGATGGACTCCCCCATGATTGTGGGTTTTGCCATTGTGGTTGATCATAGTTTTGAGGCTAATAAGAAGTCCCACTGGGATAGTACGATTGGTTCTAGGACTATCTATGATTACCTTGTGAGAAAGGTAATTTTCTAGGCATTTGCCTTTATATGAAATTGGGATTCAATGTAAAGGCCCAATACTCATGTAGATGTAACATGACTGGGTAATAGCCCTTTGGATGATCATATAGGAAAATGTCACATCCATCATCTTCTTTGGTGGTTGAGTTTACAGCCTCTTCTTCTAAAGCTAATTTTTCTTTTTTGTCATCAATGTTCTCACCTATCTCTTTATTCTTTTTTCTCCTTTTGTTGTGATCACTTCATTTTTTTTACACTACTCTCTCCTCTATGGTTTCTACACAAGTCGTAACTTTCTCATTTATCCATTTTGACATCTTATCTAACCTTGCTTCAAGCTCATTGATAGACTTTTGTATTGACAAGGTTTGTTGTGAAATCATGTCATCAAGAGTTGCCTCTTTTTCCTCATCATAGATATGGATCCTCTTCTTTTGAAGAGTTGGATCCCAGTGATATTTCTCAACATTCTATCATTTACATAGTTCTTCTTCTTCTTTTTCCACATGCTTGATTAGCTTTTGGGTTTGATGGATTCCTAGTTCATATAATTGACCTTGAGCATACATCCTTAGGGTCTCTCTCATTTGACTATGAAGCCCATCTATGATGTGGAAAAATTTCTCTTCTTGAGAGAAACCATGGCCTGGACATTTACTCAGTATAGAATAGTATCTATCTAGGGCCATAGCCAAGGGTTCATGTTGTTCTTGTTTCCATCCTTGGATTTGTTTCCTTAGGTTGGACACCCTCACATTTGTTTGGTATTTCTCATTGAAGAGTTCCAGCATTGTGTACCATTGATGGATTGAATTTGGTTTCAATGATCTATACCACACTTTGGCTTTGTCGATTATTGTCCTAGGAAAGAGCTTAAGCTTTTTCCACCCAATTTCAATGTTTTGTAAGATTTAGGCATCATGGAAGGCTTGCAAATGATGTTATGGATCAGAATCATAGCCTCTTGCCAATTTAGGAATGTTATTCATATCAAGCCTTTTGATGCAACTTTTCTTGCGCTACTTGTGGGGTATTTTAACTACCTCTATGATCTACATCATGCTCTTGGTGGACAACAAGGATTCATCATCATCAAACATGTCATGGTAAAAATTTCTATTTCTATTTATATTATTGTGACAATTTTTTCTATGCTCATTTTGATGTCTTTGATTTTGACCTTGGTTTCAATTTCTATTTTTATTTAAACCTCATAGTAAAGCCCTATCCCTATACTGACATTCATCTTTGTTAGAACTAGACATTGAAGAGGAAGAGGAAGATGAGAAACTAGGAGAGTCACCATGGCTTCTATGGTATTCCCCATGATCCCTTGATTTATCTTTTCTAGGTTTTTAGGAGGTCCCTAAGCCTTGAGGCCTCCTTTGGTCTAGGAATTCGTCTCTTCTAGGATTGTCTACCTTAGGTGAGTGTAGTTCTTGAGTGTAGTGAGGGTGGTCATGAACATATGAAACCCTTGCATATGATTGGTCACTCTAATTTTCTTCAATATATATCTCATTAGTTCTCCAATGAATGTTCTCTTCATACAATGCATTATTTCTTCCTTGTGAAAGAGACATTTTTTTATTTAATGATGTGTGTGATTTAATATTTTTTGAAAGATAAATTGTTAATGCATTTATAACAATTGTGTATGACATAACTAATCTAGATAAATAGCACCATCCCCAACAACGACACCAATGATGAGTAGCAAGGTACCCCTTACGTCCAACCATAGGAATCACAAGTGTTTACACATGATCCGATTAAATTTTGTGGATGGGACTAGTTGTGAATCATTATGCGTTGATTGCAGTTTGTTGTCTTTCCACTTGGACTAGTGGTAGCTTTGTCATGTATGGTTTAGTCTAGAGTGAGGCATATGATTCTTGATGTTGTTTCGACCTTATGCTACTTCTAATGATAATAAAGAAATAAATTATTTAAATTAATTAATAATGGAAATTAAAGTCTAAACTAGCCTATGAGCAATGAGTGTCCGTTCCCAGCTTTTCATACATGTCATGAATCCATGTATCCACTACTAGGATTAGAAAGCACTATACCACTAGGCGAACCAATCAATAACGCTACTGGGATTACCAAGCAAATATGTGTTTACACTCAAAACTAGTCATGCTCACTCTACCAATTCATTAACATGCCTAGAAACGTAAATATTAACTAAGTACATGAAATGTAAATTGCATGGAAAGTAAATTTAATCTAAGTCAAAGTGCTGTAATGAATAAGAATCAATCTTGATCTTATTTCCATTCATGGAATGTGTCCAAGTACACTGCCACTTAAATACAACACCGTACAATTGAGTTGGATTCACACTATGGGCATTCACTGATTGTTCTCTAAGACTAAGAAATAAAATTGCAAGAGTTTGGCTACTATATTGATAAAAGAATGCCAATACATGGTGGGACCACACATATGTATAGGTGAAAATTGACATTGCATCAACAGGGCCTTGTCAACACATGATTGCATGTATCAACAAGGCCTTGTCAATGGGGCCTCGTGAACATGGCTGCATCGATGTAGTTGCTTCGAAGTAGTTGTATCAAAGTAGCTGCCTCAAAGTGGTTTTGTTAGAGGGGCTATGTTAACACAACTAATTAATGCTTCAATACTCAATGCTTGTTGGGTTCTCCAGCTAATCTTTCTTTGGTGGGATTGGCTTGAACATCTTTGTGTTGGAAGCATTTTGGGCTTTTCTTGGGGCATCATTGGTATATCCTAGGATTTCAACTTGTTGGCACAACTTTCTAATGAGGTATGGGAATGGAAGTGTTAGTTTTCTTGCCTTCTTTTCTTCAAACCATATTTGAAGTTTGAGAAAGAACAAATGGGCATTGTTGGCATTAAATTTTCCCATAAAAATGGTACTTCCTCTTGCTGCATATGTTGATATTCTATTGAGCTTTTTGGTTGGAACCAAATGAGAGGTTTCAATCTTGAAATATATCTTTTCTTCAACTATGAGCACATTGTGATCCTTGTCCTCTTTTACATATGTCCTTTTTAACCACAAATTTTTAGCATCGATGCTTGATCATGTTGAGACTTATGCCACATTAGCTCCTTCATTTGGAATGTTGAGGGCTTTGGCGATTGCATCTACTAAATATGGCATCGAGACTCCTTTAATTTTTACTATAGCATCCACTTGTTTGTTTTGCCAAAATTGGTAGGTTTCTCCTAGATATCATTCGCCACTGTTGAATATGGTAGCCTATAGGGGAGATGCTTGGAGTTGCATCTTCATGGCTTCTAAAGAAAACTACATAAAATGATCAAAGTTTGATTCCACAATGATTGTGGACATGATGGATTTTTCTTGTATGGCCTGAAGGCATTTTGGAGATAGCATGAGGTGCTACCCTTATTTAGGTGCAAGTGGGACTTCTACCTCTGGTTGGGCTAAGTGCTCGATGGCAAAAGTTTGTTGATGAATGCTGTATGATTTGGCCTCCTACTTTGCATGTTCTACTTGAGGAGTTTTTTATCTCTCTTGGCCTCTCTCATAGCCTCTTGGTCTTTTGCTCCCATGTTGGGAGGGTTCTTCAGCTGTTGGTCTCTTTGGGATCATTTGCAATCATCAAGAGTTAGAAATATTAAAGTGTTTAAATTGGTTCTTAATAGTTTTTTATCTTCCTTGTACTCTTGGTTAGATTAAGTTCTTATCTTATTATGATTGTAGAGTTGGAAAAATTTCAAAATGAAACCCCCTAAGTGTTATATCCTTAATTACTTATGACCTTCCATAGTTATCATTTACTTGCTTATTGTGCCTTGAAATAATTGGTATGATTAATTAGGAGAATCAATTTCATTATTTGGCTTAAGTTTGATTAATTAATAATAAGGTTCTCATTATTTCCTTATACTTGCCCTTTATAGTATCTTTTGGGTGTTAGAAAAATTTTGGCTCAAGTTTCTAGATGCTCACAATGCATCCTCCCATGACTAAGTTGAGTGCTCTAGGATCAACAGGGTTCAAGAATTTTAGAAATTGGAGCTATGGGGACAGAGTTATGGCCTTGAGAAGTTAGTGTGTAAGAGCTTAGAAGAAAAACTACAAAAACTTCTCTTATTGTAAAATTAAGGAATGAAAAAATTTGCTAACTCTCGCATGTATATATACTATTTTTATATGCGTGACATGATAGACGATACATCATAGATGTCACATTGTAGGGGCTACAACGTTGTAGCTACGATGTCACCATAAAAAAGTTTCAAATTTCTATTGAATTTTCTAGAAAAAAATGAGTCAATTTGAATGTTTGGAAGATGTGAAGCTTCTCCAAAGGATCTTGGATCATTAATTATGCTTAGTTTTTTAAAATTTGGCATTCAAAGTTCCTAAGGAATCTCATGCAACAAAAGTTTATTGAATGAATAGAAGAGATGAAGAATTGTAGATGCATGGATAAATTATTGGATGGTATGGAAAGTATTTATTGAATCTAGATTATTTTGGAAGACACAAGATGATGTGGATGTAGTTTTCAAGTATGAAATATAAGAGTTATACAAGTGGGTCCTCCCAAAGTAGGCTCTAGCTCTTAGGGCTCTTGTATAACCATGCCTAAAAGTGTCTGTAGGTACTCAAGGAGTTGAATGTAAGACATACTTGTCTAGAAAAACAAAAATGTTAGTATCACCAGATTGGGAAAATAACACTATATTATATGACACCATAAAATTATGATTAAATATATAGTGAGGTGAAATGGAATGTAGAAAGAATTTTCTGAAATTGGGATGTGAGGTGTCTTACCATAGGCATAATGAATTATTGTGTGTAATTTGTGATTAGAGTAATCATTAGCCTTTCTATCCAAGATTCAAACTAGGTTCAAACCACTTTCCAATGACATTGCATTATGTCATCCCTAGGGCTCACAACCATAGGACTACCACTATTGCAAGGAGCATTACCACTTGGAATGTTGTTCAAGGGAGGAGTTTATTAGTTGCACTCTTTATTTTTGAGATTCTTGAGAAGTCTCCTACCTTTAGGCATGGGTAACATGTCTTTCTAGTGAAACCCCAAGAAATTTATTCTATGCATGGATTTTATTTCTAACTATGTTGACCCTTCCAGAGGACTACCTTTAGGCATGGATAACATGTCTTTCTAGTGACATGGTAAGGAAGTACTAATAGTATTCTTACTTCCATTTCTCATTAGATCTTTATGAAAATAATACATCCTTAATAAGAGGATAGAACTCTTAGTAGTAATAATAGAGAATCCAAAAATCCCCTTAATGTCACACCCTTGTCATTATCACTTGGTTCTTCACTCTTTTGTGTAGGCATAATGATCATAGGTTTATTCTTAGTTTTATTGTGAGAAGAATATCATCATGGCCATGATAAGAACCTCTTATTGTTGGAATGGGTGGATGGATGTCATGGTCTCACTATATAGGTAATTAGTCCCTTATTATTTTATAATATAGGGAAATATTTGCCTTATTGGGACTACATATTGCTTTATTTAGTGTATTTTATTTGAAAATTAGCTAAATATGTACAAGTGAAATGATGGAAAAATACAAACCATTATAAAAGATATTAAGGATTGAAAGGATAATAAAAATGAAAAATTGTCAAAGAATTTGAAAATACCAAGGAATTAAGAAATTGGTAAGAAATTGAAAAATATAAAAGCATAGGAAAATATATCAAGAAAGTAGGAAAAAGTAATAAGAAAAGGAAAAATTTAGTAGATACTTACATGTCATAGTGGATACCCCCATGACTATGATCAGGACCAGTCAACCAAAAAATTGAATAGGTAGAGGACATTTGAATAGGCTTGGTAGAATCCTTACAAAGTTGGGATATTCATGGTAGGGTTTGACTTGTTGGATGTTTACTAAAATAAACTTATATGGGCTAGATGGATGGTAAATATGCATGATACTAGAGGAATAATTCCTAGATCATGTAGGGCTCCTTTCAAAGTGTTTGAAACTTAACCTTTTGCTAGATATGGTTGGGATTGTAGTATAGGACCTTGTTGTGTAGCTGTATCAACACTTGATGTATTTGTGCATTGTGCCTATGCTTTAAGTATTTCTTATGGATCTCATTACTCATAAGTGTTACTAGCCTATTTTCTTCTAATAGATTAAGCTTCATGAGTCCTTTCTTCTAGGTAAAGCTCAAGTTCAGGTCTAGGTTGCTAGCAGTAGCTAGAGTTTGAAGCTTTGCCTAGATTGGGAGCATGGGTAATTTACCATAAACTAACTCATAGGGTGAATATCCAATGGTTAGTTTTCATGTAGTTTTGTAAGGAACATCATTTAACTTGGTGCTCCAATCCTTCCTATATCTACTAACTATCCTAGTTAATATTCTTGTGATTTCTTGATTAGTTACTTCAACTTGATCATTCGCTTGGAAATGATATGATGTGGTCAATTTATGGTTCATTCCAAGTTGCTAGATGAGCTTCTTAAAAGTAGCACTAGTAAAGTGAGTTCCATTGTTTGAAATGAGCATCCTTGGTACTCTAAATTGATTTAATACATGTTTAATTTTCACAATGTTGCACAATGTTCCATTGTCTGAAGAATTTGATAGCAATTTTTGTTGCACAATGTTTAATTACAACTACCTCTACCCACTTTGTATAATAATCCATGGTCAATCCCCATTCAACATTGGCATGATGGATACCATGAGGTCAATTCCCCAGATATCAAATGGTTCTAATGGTTGTAGCCATTGTTGTGGCTCTTCAATTTTTGTTGTTATTCCTCCATATCTTTGACATCTTTCACAAGATTGAGTAAAGTTATGAGTGTCCTAAAACAAGGTAGGGTAGAAGTAGCCTACCATCATTAGTTTCAGTGTTGTCCTACATCCTACATAATGACCACCACATGGTCATTCATGTGCATCCTGTAGGATCCTTTGTTGATTGCATTTTGATATACACCATTGTACTAACCCATCGACACAAATCTTACAAAAATTCCCATTCATCTCCATATATCTCATGGCCTTATGAAGGAACTGTTCTTTCTATTTCCTACCCCATTCAACAAGAACCTCTTGTGTGGTTAAATAAGTCATGTAATTAGTGGTCCATGACTTCTCTATTAAGTCAATAATCATTATCATCTTAGTGAATAAGTTTTCATTAGGGGATTGATCTGATAGTGGTTCTTCTTGATCTTGTGATTTCCATATCAACCTTTAAAAGTGATCTACTACTACATTCTCTATGCCCTCCTGTTGATCATGGTTATGTCGAGTTCTTGTAGAATGACAAGCCATTTGATCACCCTAGGACTTACAATTGGTTTATTCATTAGAAATCAAATTGAACTTCTGCCAATTGAGCTTTAGGTTTGTTTCTACACATACTTTCAGTACTTTCTCTAGATGGTCTAGTGGCAGTTTGAAGTCTAACCCATGGGTTGAAAAATCATTCATAAATACCTCAATGTCATTGCCTATTTATTTCTAGAAGATACTAAGTACTGATCTCTGAAAGGTAGTAGGCACATTGCAAAGATCGAAAGACATTTTCTTATAAGTGAATGTTCCCCATGGACTAGTGAACATTAACTTCTCTTGGTCTCTAGGTGCAATGTGGATTTGGTAATATTTGATATACCTATCTAGAAAACTATAGTACTGGTGTCCTACAGTAGTATCCAAGACTTGGTAAATAAACGATAAAGGAAAATGATCCTTAAATATTGTAGAGTTCAACAATTGAAAGTTAATACACACTCTCCACTTGCCCTCTATCTTTGGAACAATTACCAAAGGACTAACCCATTCACTATATGCAATGGGATAAATGAATCCTACCTTTAGTAATTTTTGCAACTCTTGCTTGACTACTTCCTTAAGCTTTGGATTTAGGCTTCCCTATAGTTGGCATCATGGCTTAACAACCGGATTTGTGTATATTCGATGTTAACAGATTCAAGGATCAATGTCTGTTATTTCATCATAGGACTAGGCAAATGCCATTGGCCATTTATTGACCAGTTCTAATAATTTCTTTATTTTTTCTTTGTCCAAGTTGATGTTAATGATGATAAGCTTCTTGTTGTTTAGGAAAGCATATTATAGTGCTGCTGGTAGGGCATTCAACTCTAATGGTTCTAGGTCAACTTTTTTTTGGGATCTTAAGCTATCCCCATTCAATCTCCTCTTCTTGACATGAGTGTGGGGTGAATTTTTCTTAATTACTCTAATTTATCTATTTCTTCCACGTAGGTACATTGTACACCCTTCCTCATTCTTTAAGCCTACGTTAGAACATTCTTCCACTAAAGCAACCCTTTCTTTTTGTCTATGGGCTCTTTTATTTTCTTCTCCTTGCCTTTATTGAAGGCCTATTTAGTTTTTTCTTCTATAATTTTTAAGGTTGTAGTACATTTTTCATCTACTAAGTGTCACATCTTTTCTACTTGATTGTTATATCATTAACATAATTTTGAATTGGTAGAGGCTTTTTCTTAATAACCTCTTCCATGATTTCTTCCTCTTGCTTATCACATATTCGTACATCTCTTTTTCTGATAGATGGATCTTGATTATATTCTTTAGCTAATTTTCTCTTTTTCAACTCAACTTCTTCTTTTATCACTTAGTTAATTAGCCTAGGAATTTGATGGACAATCATTTTTGGTAGTCTTCCCTAGGAATAGACCCTAAGGGTTTCCCTGGTTTTATTCCTCAACCCATCAACAATGTGCCTAAGCTAGTCCATTTGGGAAAATCAATGGCCTGGGTACCTATGTAGAAGAGAGTAGTATCTATCCATCATCGCATTAAGGATTTCATGTGTCCCTTGCTTCCAACCTTGGATTTGCTTTCTAAGATTGAACATTATAGAGTAGATTTGGTATTTTTCATTGAAAAGTTCAAGCATGGTACTCTACCTTCTTCTTGATTTAGGTTCCAATGATATGTACTAGCTTTCTACCTCTTTGATAAGTGTCTTGGGGAATAACTTAAGTTTTTGCTAGTCACTTTCAATATTTTGTAGGGCATAGGCATCGTGAAATACTTGAAGGTGATGTTGTGGATCTATGTTATGCCCACCTTCAAACTTAGGAATATTTTTCATATCAAGTTACTTGATGCGATTGGTTGGAATGTACACTTCTTCTCTTAAGTTGATCATGTTGCGAGTTTCCAACAGGGGTTCTTCATGATCATAGAGTTTGTATGCTCGATTGTAGTAATGTCCCCTTTGGTACTCATATTTCTCTCTCTCTTCACGTATATCCTTGTCTATTTAGGGCTCATGCTCATCATCTTTTCATCAAGATACCTTCAACACTAATGTCTATCATGAGCCCAATGTCTCTCCCTGTCATGATTTTTGTACCTTTGTTCCCTTTTGTTAGAGTCCACCAATGATAATGAGGAGGAAGATGAAGCAATTGAAGAATGATGCTGACTAGTTCTCCTTCTATGACTCTAGAATTCATTTGTTTGTGATCTGGCAAAAACTCTAGGCCTTGAGAGTCTTGCTTGTACTTAGAGTCCTCTACTTCTTAGTGGCTTTGCAAGGGCTAAGCATAGTTGTACCTTAACAAATTCTTTCAGATGAATAATAAACATTTGTGAATGGACTATGTATCATTGAACTAGAAGGGGAGGGGGTGGGAGATGAATAAGTTTTCCAAATCAAACCTTTATGAAACATGGCACACACACAAATTTACATGGTTCCCCAACTTTGGTACTCTACACTTAAGGTAGATCCCAAGCACATCTTCAGACTTTGTTGCTCTTAAAATGTGGTTAAAATATCCATACCCTGTATAGTCTTCAAGCCCCACTCTAGAGTGTTGTACTACAGTAGTAATCACTCAACCCCACGAGGTCTTGTCAAACTTGGAAATGTGGTTTCAAGGCTTCTACAACCTTTATAATATTGAGCTCCACATCAGAGTGTTGTACTGCAACACCGATAACTCAATCCTACTGGATCTCTATAAGGTCAAGGAACTTAACCTTGTAGGGCAACAAGAACAAGAATTACAAGGAAATATTGCAACTAAATTTGTTGATCCTTGTACAATTAGGTACAACACAATGTACAATCCCAAAATGATAAGACAATGAAGAGAAGCAAAGAATAAAATGATTACAAATAATTGTAGAATAAATACAACAATTCTTACACATTTCACAATGCACATCAATTCTTCTTATAGTTGCCATGTTTCTAAATCCTTCTTAGAACTTGTGCAATGGCTAGCTAATGGTCAATAAGGTTCATGGAAGACATCTTTCTCATGCCTAAGACATCTTTTTGAATTTGCCTTCAATACTAGGAATACTTCTTTCTTTCTTGAAAGATGTCTTTTTGAAGTCTTCATCATGGAAGACATCTTTATCTTTTGGAAGAAGTGTTTCTAAACTTAATCTACATTCTATAAATATGTGTTTGCCTCATGAAAGATGTCTTTGTCTAAGAAAGACATCTTGGTGTTTCTAAAGATGTCTTTTTTTTTTAGTTCACTCTAATTATACCAAGACATCTTTTGCTTCCTAGAGATGTCTTTATTCATCTTTCTTTGTCTTTTGAATCCTTCATTCCTTGCCCATAGTCTTGGTCTTCCAAGCTCTTTTTTTGTATGCACAACAACTACACACACACACACACACACAAACAAACCTGTCTTCCATTTTCCTTAATGTTTTGACACACCAAAACCAAAAGGTCCATAATCTCCCCCCTTTTGGTAATGTCCAAAACTTTAGAAAATGAATTAGTATTATCCCAATAATAACAAAATAATAATAACACATTTAACCTACTTCTTCGCCTTTTTGGACATAACAAAAAAGGTGAGGCAAAATCCCCCTAAATAAATGCATAGAGAAAAGAAAATGTTTTTGGTGTTTTGGTTTTGTGATTTTTGTTTGGTTTTGTTTTATTTGGAATAGAAAGAATGAAAATTCTCACATGATAAGATAAGGTCCTATTCCCATATCCTTGAATAGAAATGCCAATCGATGTTTGTCTAAGGATTTTTTGAAGGCATTAGCTAGTTAACTTTTGGTTCCAATGAATTCTAGTCTGACATGACCATGTTGTGTATGCTCCCATATGAAATGATGACAATTCTCAATATGTTTGGTATAAGAATTTTGGATTGGATTCTTGGTCATGTTGATGGCACTATTGTTATCACAGTAGATAGGAGTTGAGTCTATGTTTACTCCTAGATCTTTGAGAGTATCTCTCATCCAAAGTAATTGAGCACAACAACTATCAACATAGATGTATTCAGCTTCTGTGGTTGAAAGAGCTGTAGAGGTTTGCTTCTTGGTTTTCCAAGAAATGAGATTTCTTCCCAAAAAGAAACAATTACCACTCATGCTATGGTGATCATCAGAACATATTTCCCATTCTACATCACAATAACTGACAAGATCAAGGGAGGAATCCTTTGGATGCCAAAGGCCTCCGTAAGTAGTACCTTTTAAGAAATGAAAATTTCATTTAACAACCTAGTAGTGAGAATCTTTAGGAGCTGATTAATATCTAGCATACAATCCTACACATAAAGATATATCCAGTTGACTTGTAGTTAGATGAAGAAGACTACAAATCATACGTCTATAAAGCTTGGGATCAACTAGCTTACCTTGGTAATCTTTAACAAGTTTAGAATTTCCAGCCATTGAAGTACCTTTAACTTTAACATCAGCCAACCTACATTTTAGTAGAAGATCTTTTACATACTTGGTTTGACATAAAAAGGTTCCATTAGTTGTCTAATAGATTTGAAACCCAAGAAAGTTCTTGAGTTCTCCCATCATACTCATTTCAAATTTGGACTACATGAGATCAAAAAATTTCTTGCAAAGGATTTCATTAGTGGCACTAAAAATAATATCATTAACATTGATTTGAACAATTAGAAGATCTTTTCCTTCTCCTTTAATAAACAATGTAACATCAGCCTTAACTCTTTCAAATCCATTAGATATGAGATGTTGGGAAAGTCTTTCATACCAAGCTCTTGGAGCTTGTTTAAGACCATAGAGAGCCTTCTTAAGTTTGTAGAAATGATCGATCTTAATGAATAAACATACCCTTCAGGTTTAATATAAACTTCTTCTTGTATGATTCCATTCAAGAATGCACTTTTGACATCCATTTGATAAAGCTTGATATTTTTGATACTTGCATAAGTAAGAACAAGTCTAATAGATTCCAACCTAGCAACAAGAGCAAAAGTCTCATCAAAGTCTATTCCTTCTTATTGGTTGTATCCTTTGACAATCAATCTAGCCTTGTTCTTTATGATGTTTCCATTTTCATTAGTCTTGTTTCTAAAGATCCATTTAGTCCTAATAATAGATTTATCAGTAGTTCTAGGTGTTAATTCCCATACATCATTTCTAGAAAATTGACTAAGTTCATCTTGCATAGCTATAATCCACCCTTCAACTCTTTCAACTTCCCTAAAAGTTTTGAGTTCAAGTTGAGAAAGATATGTAGAAAGAGCATAGATCTTTTTAATTTGGCTTCTAGTGCAAGCACCATCTTGAAATTCTCCAATTATATCATTAATAGAGTGGGTTTTGCTAAATCTAGGCATTTTTTATAGAGTGGGAGATATTTCTTGATCATCATCATTTTCGTACTCTTCATGTTTACTACTAGATTCTGAGTTCTTGTCATCTTGTGCTAAATTTGGATTGGATGATATTATGGATGGAAATAGTTTCATCATCAGGTTGAGGAGAAGTAATGTCATAGTTATCTATTTTCACATTTATGATTTCCTCTAACATATTTGTTCTTTTTTAAAATAGTCTGTATGTTGTACTAACTAGAGAATAACCTAAGAAAATTCCTTCATCGATTTTTGCATCAACCTTTCTCAAGGTATCTTTATCATTTAGGATATAGCATTTTGAACCAAAAACATAAAAGTAAGCTACTGAATGCTTTCTACTAGTCCATAATTCATAAGGGATTTTGGAATTGAATCTTTTTACTAGAACTTTATTGGACACAGAAGAGGTAGTGTTGATGGCTTTAGCCTAGAAGTGGTGAGGAAGACCCTGATCATTTAATATTGTTCTCCCCATCTTGTTCAAGATTCTATTCTTTTGTTTAGCTACACCATTTTGTTGAGGATTTCTTGTAGTAAAGAATTGATCTAGAATACCATTCATTTGATAAAACTATTCAAATTTTGCATTTTTAAACTCACCTCCATTATCACTTCTAATAACCTTAATATCATATCCTTTTTCTTTTTGGATCTGATTACTAATTCTCAAAATTTGATCAAATACTTCATCTTTGTGATATAAAAAGGAAACCCAAGTAAAGTGAGAATAATCATCAATAATAGTTATAAAATATCATTTCTTTCCTAGGCTAAGAGTTTGAATTGGACCAACTACATCCATATGAAGTAAGTCTAAGGGACGGGTAGTAGAAATACAATTTTTCTTACCAAATCTAACTCTTATATTTGTTTTTCCTTTTGACAGGCTTCACATGTATTTAGGTTGAAATCTTTAAGCTTAGGGAGATCACACACCATTTCTTTTGTCACCAAGGTCTAGAGAATTTCCTTATTGATGTGCCCCAATTTCCTATGCCAAAGATGTGTATCATCTACACAACTGACTAAACACTTGGATTCAAGAGTAGGAGAGTTTCCAAATATAGTAGTGCATACATTTCCTTTTCTAGATCCTTCAATCACAATATTTCCAGTAGATAAATATTGTATTCTACAACTTTCTTTTGAAAAGGTAACATTAAAATTGGAGTTGCAAAGTTGACTCACACTACGTAAATTATGTTTTAAACCCATCAACAAAAAACACTTTGATCATAGTGGGTAATCCCTTACCTTTTCCCCGTATGGTACCAATACATGTTATGGGTGCTTTCATGTCATCTCCAAATGTGACTGTATCACAATTTTGTTTAGTGAAGTGGGTTAAGTAGGATCTTTTACCTATCATATGTCTTGAACATCCACTGTCAATATACCATGTGCTATCATTATCATTGATGAAGGTAATTTTTGCCATCAAATTCTTTTCAACCTTTTCTTCTTTCTCTCTCCAACCCTGCATGGTTTTCATTCTAGGCTGGTTTTGCAAAAACCAAGAGTGATGATGCATTCTAAGATAACAATAAGCTTGAATGTGACCATATTTACCACAAAAGAAACATTTCATGTTATTTGATCTAGATGATTTTCCAAATTTGGACAAATGCTATTTTTGATTCTTTGGTTTCTTCAACGAGCTCTTGTTCAACTACTCAAAAATTCTTATCAATTTTTGAATATTAGCCCTAAGGTCTGAGTTTTTTATTATTAAGGTAAGAGAATTCATCATTAAGAATTTTGATTTTTATTTTCTTGTCATGTAAAACATCTTTTATTTTAATGCACAAATTTGGAAAGAAAGAATGTTATGGCAAAATGTTTCATACATATCTTCAAGGGAATTGTTATTTTGAAAATTACAAGAATTGTTAACTTTACAAGTAGAGTTTTCTTTCTTTCTAAATGTAATCAAGGAAATAATATACTTACCTTGATAAAAGAGGTGACAAATTAATTGAATGCACCAATTGATAATGTCCATTAGGCTTCATCTGATGCTAAGTGCCCCTTCCATGTTCACTCTTGGAGAGAGCAAGTGTACCAAGCTTTGATACCACTTGTGGATTGTTAAACTTAAAGAGGTGGGGGGGAGATGAATGAGTTCTTGAAATTAAAACTTTATGAAACATTACACACACATGAATTTACATGGTTTCCCAACATGGGTACTCCACACTTGAAGGGTTGATGACAATCACACCTTCAAAATTTGTTGCTCTCAAAATGTGGTTAAAGGATCCACACCCTGTACAATCTTCAAGTCCTACTTCATAGGGTTGTACTATAATAACAATCAGTCAACCCCACAAGGTCCTGTCAGGCTTGAAAATGTGGTTTCAAGGCTTCCACAACCTTTACAATCTTGAGCTCCACACCAGAGTGTTGTACCACAGTACCAACAACTCAATCTCACTAGATCTTGATAAGGTCAAGGAACTCAACCCCGTTGGGCAACAAGAACAAGAATTATAAGGAAATATTACAACTCAATTTGATGATCCTTGTACAATTAGGTACAACACACTTTACAATCCCAAAATGATAAGACAATGAAGAGAAATAGAGAATTCAATGATTACAAATGATTGTACAATGAATACAACAATGCTTTCAAATATTCCAATGCACATCAAGTCTTTTTATAACTACCATGTTTCCAAATCCTTTTCAGAACTTGTGTAATGGCTAGCTAACTGTCAATACCAGTTGTGGGAGACATCCTTCTCATGCTTGAGATGTCTCAAATTTGCCTTCAATACTAGGAAAAAGTCTTTGTTTCCTGAAAGACGTCTTTCTAAAGTCTCCATCCAGGAAGACATCTTTATCTTTTGGAAGATTTCTTTCTAAACTTGATTTGCATTCTATAAAGAGGTCTTTGCCTCATGAAAGATGTCATTTTCTGAGAAAGACATCTTGCTATTTCTGAAGACACCTTTGTTTGAGTTCACTCTGATTCTGCCAAGACATCTTTTGCTTTTCAAAGATGTCTTTCTTCATCTTCCTTTCTCTTTTGAATCCTTTGTTCCTTGCCCATAGCCTTGGTCTTCCAAGCTCTTGTCCTACAAGCATAAAAACTACACACACACACACACACACATACAAACAAACTTGTGTTCCATTTTTTTAATGTTTTGACATACCGAAACTAAATGGTCCACATGGACTTCATGATTATGATGGAATATTTCTACTACAAATGCATCACAATCAAGTTCTTCTAGGATAACAGGAGAGTTAACTTGCTTTCCATTATTATGATCATGTTTAGTTTCTATAGTAGTTTCTCTCTACACTTGTGCCTCTATGGATTGCTAGGATCTTGTCATGTGTTTGGTCATATGGTATCCTTCTTGCACATAGCTCATATTCATTCCCCTTAAGGTTGTTTGAAGCATGCTAGGTGTTAAATGATATGGAGGTAAAAAAATATTGCCTTGTAGGTCTCTCCACCCAATCTTTGTGAAAGATGAATGTGAAATCAAGGTAATAAGGATTAGTGTGAGTGTATGAGATTCATGTTTGCATAGGCATACTTTAGTTGTCATCATTATGTGTTCTATCATTTCTCTTTTGAAATTTGATGAGTGATGAGGTATCGCTATGCCCAACTATATGAATCACAAGCATTCATGCCTGATCTGGTTGAATTCTGTAGACCATAAGTTCTTAAGTACACTGGTTCCAAGATGTGAAATCTAATCATGATAATTGTTGTCTTCTCAACTACACTTGTGGACCTTAATTGTATGGTTAAGTGTAATTAAGGCACATGATTTTTATTATTTTGTATTTTATTTTTCTATGATTAAGAATAGGTTGAAGTGTAATTTATAATCAATTTAACTTAATCTAATTACTGATAAATAACTAACTATCCTAACATAAGTCTCTGATCCCACTTCTTGCGCACATCCTAAACATGTATAATGTTGTTGGGTTACTAAACATTAAGCATTGCTAGGATTACCAAGAGTCATATGCATGCTTGAAGTAGTCATACTTATGTGCTTAATTAATTGCTATTTAATCTAGTTATCTTATTTTAGCTTAATTACTTGGAAGCATTTTGAATAAAGATCCATACACTCAATTACTCCTGTTGCGAGAACTTTGGAAAATGTTCTAACTTTGGAGAAAAGAAACTACAAAAGCTTTGCTATACTATGAAAAAAAACTATATAGAAATTATGTGCCCAAGAGCTATATTTATAGGCCAGCACATACCCTACAATACCAGATATTCAACATTACATCTTGGGGTCCAATATCAGGTATTTGATATTGAAGCCATGAAAAACATTGTTTATCATACCCCCAAAATTGAATGAAAACTTGTCCTTCAGTGAGCAAAAGGAGGAACAAGTTCCTTACAAAATATTGGGCAAGTATGGGATTATTGATTGACATACAAATTGACTTAGATGAAATAGACAAATTCTAAGTGCTTGAGTGTATGGATATACAATCTTTTACAAAATTGGATGTTCATGACAATAGAATTGAACACCTTGGACAAAACTAACATCCAATTCCTCTAGCAGCTAAAGAGCGATGGAGAAGATCCAATGATCATGAATAGTCCTCATCACATGGTGCTGCTGCCTCTTTCTTAGTGAAGACAGTCCCACTTCTAGTCCATGCTTCCCACTGCAATCACAATAAAATCATGGATTAGTGTGCAATGTGTAACATATAATTTTTAAGTACCTTGTCTCATTGGTGGTTACACTTGGCTAGGTTGTGGTTATGGTGGATTAATTCCTGTAATAGTGTTAGCGAAAAAATTGAAGAATAGGGTGGAATGGATAAGTGGTCCATTATTAAATTTGGAAATGTCCAAACATGATGAAATGCTTGAAGAGGGTTTAAGAATTCACAACAATAAAAAGAGGATTTTACTAAAAAAATGTTATGAAGATGTGTACAATTCGATGTCATTGATGGAATACGCAAAAGGATTTAATTGTGAGAATGCCATTCTAAGACCAATCCACCCCCTAGAGACATAAGAGCACTCCCACAGAATAACCACCATTCCTTATTAAGGAAGAAAAGAGAAGTAGCAAGTGAGGAAGGGCCTTAGTTAGAGAGAATCTTCAGGCATGGGTAACATGTGTTTCTAGTCCCATAACTAGTACTTGTAGCCCATTTATTTTGTCTGAGGGGTGTGCTTTGAATTCTCTCTTTTTTTATGATGGAAACCACACCATGCAAAGACTTATTCAACTTCCTGTGATTGGTTGACACGAAATGGTAAGAAATCCATGAAAACACACATGCATCCAAGTAAGCAGAAAGGCACAAAGAGTACCAAGTCCCATTGAGGTCACATCCTATTCAAACCTTTGAATCCTTGCCAAATCTGGAAACTACCAAGGTCATAAGTTCATTAAAATTTTATTAATGAAAAAGGGACCTCACATTTCTAAAACAAGAAAAACCATAGACTTTGTGGATGGGTGGATGTTGTGGACTCATTGCCTATTTCATGAAAAATAAACCATGTCCTAATTATCAATAACAAAATTTAAAGCAAGAATACAAACACCAACAATCAAATAACTAGATAGCACATGGCCACATCAATCAAATCACACTGTACCTAGTTGGTAAGAAGGCACATTATTATTAAATCATAATAAGAAAAGCATATCCAAATATAAGAAAATACATAAGAAATTATAAAATATGTAAGAAAAATAAAACATACTAACAATGTTATAAAATAAAAATTTTGAAAAATTAATAATGTAAAAGCAAAAAGGTGTAAGATAAAGAATGTGTAAAATAAAAAATTGTAAAAGTAACAAGGTGTAAAACAAAAGGATGAAAAACTAAGAAGCCACATATATAGTTAGCATGGATGGCTATCTCCCCCACTAGTAGGTTGAAAGAAAGAGATCTGAAAGATTGAGAGTGGTTGTCCATCTGATGAAACATTTGTTGCATTAGCTTGCTTAGGCTTATGGAAAGGTTTAACTTGTTGTATGTTGACTAGCTACTTCTTGTCTAGGCTCTCAGGTTTGTAGATTAACATGGCCCCAGAAGACAAAGTTTCATAAATGATATAAGGTCCTTTCGACAACATCTAGGACTTATTTCATTGAGGTATGTGTGTGGGGTTCTAGTAGAGGACCTTATCTCTTGGTTGAAATTTTACTTTTATAATTCTAAGGTTATGGCATTTTTTGTTGAATGCATTGTGCAACTTGTTAGATGATAAGGCCACCAATTAGTTTTCATCTAGCAAGTTGAGATTCATTAATCTTTCTTTTTATGCTAGACTTAAGTCAAGATCAAGGTTACAAGCTGTTGAAAGTGTATGGAGCTCGAATTGAATAGGAAGTATGGGTAATTTTCCATATACCAGCTCATAGGAAGAATAGCTTATAGGGAGTTTTCATGTTGAGCGATAGGCTCAAAGGGAATCATTGAGTTTTGTGCTCCAATCTCTCCTATATTTGCTAATAGTTCTTATTAGGATGTTTGTGATTTTCCTATTTTTAACCTTAGCTTGACCATTAGCATGGGGGTGGTAGGATGTTGTTAGTTTATGTTCAAACTCCAAGAATTACATGAGTTTCTGAAAGGCATTGCTTGTAAAGTGGATTCCATTGTCAGAAATTAATGCATATGACAAAGAAAACCTATTTACAACATTCTATTGTACAAATCGAGTAGTAGAAGAAGATGTAAAATTAGTGATGGCTGGTACTTATACCCATTTCGTATAATAGTCAACAATGACTATGTTGTATGCCTTTCCATTTGACATAGGTGTGATGGGACCCATGAAATCAATGCCCCAAATGTCGAAGGGTTTCAATGGTTGGATCCACTTTTGAGGTTCCACCATCTTGTTGGCATCATTCACAAGAATGGACATATTGGTGAGCATCCCTGAAGATTGTTGGCCAATAATATCTTACCATCAAGATTTTAATGGCCATGCATCTCCTAGCATAGTGGTCCCCACAAGGACACTCATGAGCATTCTAGAGAATGTGCAGTTGATCAGCATCAGGAACACACCAATGAACCATGCCATTGACACACACCTTATAGAGGTGTTCATTGATCTCTATGAAGCATTTCACTTGGTGAAGAAATTGTTGTTTCTTTTGGTGGTCCAAACCTTGTGGAATCTCTTGAGTGAGAAGATAGGTGAGAATGCCATATACCATTTAGTCTCAATGGGAAATTTTTCAATTATAGCCCTAGAAAAGAGGAGTTCATCAAGAAATAGATTAGATAGTGGACTTTCATCCTCTCTATTGTTCCATCACAATCAAGTTAAGTGGTTAGTAACCACATTCTCAGTTCCTTTTCAAGCTAACATTGTAAGATCAAATTCCTGCAAGATCATTAGCCATTGTGTGATACAAGGGCTCACTATTGGCTTATTCATGAGGAATCGAATGCCACTATGGTCCGTGTCCACAAACACCTTGTATCCAAGCATAGAATGCCTAAACTTCTTTAGAGTGAACACCACTACCATTAATTATTTTTCTGTGGTGGTGTAGTTTAGTTGTGCACCCACAATGCTTTAGCTTGCGTAGTTGATGTAATATGGACATTTCTTGACATCCAACTGTGTAAGCACAACTCCTATGACATAATTTGATGCATCTATCATAACATGAAATGGTTTGAACTAGTTAGATGCTTGTAGAATTGGAGCTTTTACAAGTTTCTCCTTCAGTTGTTGGAATGCTTTTTCACATTCTTTGGTCTAGAAAAATGGAGCATCTTTCTTTGTTAGCTACACCAATGAATTACCAGTAGTAGCTAGTGTCTCCAAGGAACGACTGAACATCTTTTATAGTTTCTAGTTGGTGGGTAATTTCTTGGATGATCCTTATTTTTTCAAGGTCTACCTCAATATCTACTTGTGAGATTTGATGTCCCAATAGAGTGCCCTCTTGGACCATTAGATGACTTTTGTGCCAATTAAGCCACAAATTTATTTCAACACATCTTTTTAATACTTGCTTAAGGTAGTGCAGGGCTTGCTCAAATGTAGCTCCATAGGTGGAGAAGTCATCCATGAAGACTTTCACACCACTACCGATTTGTTGCTAAAAAATTCTTAAGACCAAACACTGGAAGGTAGCAGGGGCATTGCATAGACTAAAAGGCATTTTGCAATATGCAAAGGTCCCCTAGGAACTTGTGAATGTTGTTTTGGCCTAGTCCTTTAGCATGATCTAGATTTGATTATAGCCACTACAACCACCCAAAAAACTGTAGTAGAAATGCCTAGATATGGTATCTAAAACCTTATTCATGAATGAAATGGAAAATGATCCTTGAATGTTGCCATATTCAATAGCTAAAAATCAATGTAGACTCACCACTTACCATATTTATTTAGCAGAATCATGAGTGGACTAACCCACTCACTATCTACAATGGAATAGATAAACCCTACCTTGAGGAGTTGTTTGATTTCTTCCTTGACAGTCTGCTTTAATTTGTAGTTTAATTGCCTCTATGAATGCCTCTTTGGCTTCACAGATAGGTTAGTGTAGATATGATGTTGGCATATCCTAGAATCAATTCCTGTGAGTTTAGGATATGACCAAGCAAATACTATTGAGAATTTTTCAACCACATTTAATAGCATCCATTTCTATTTTGGAGCAATATTTGCATTGATTATTATTGACTTCCCATTTTTTAAGAATACATATTCCATGTCTGTAGGTAGAGTTTTTAATTCAAGGGGCTCTTGCTTGAAATTTTCAGAAATTTTCAACTCTCCCAAGTAAGGATCATCTTTTGCATTATTAGAGAGTTGGTGATGAACATACTATAGTTCATCCATGCCTATGACATATGTGCATGTTAGGCTCTTAGTAGGTTCCATGCAAAGTGTGTTTCTTTCAAGATCAAAGGTTAGCCACTGGGTGTCCTCTTGTTTTGTGGCTACTGCGTACAGACACAATTAAATATCTACTTTTGGTGCACATTACTTGCATGTAAATATGGATGCTCATTTAACAGGCTAGAGTTTCTGCACACAATTACACCTTGTATCATTGTACATGATGCATGGAACTCACTTCTTCTCGATCTTCCTGAATGCATTTTTGTTAGATATTTCTAGAAAAAGATCTCTGATGCCCATTCTTACATCAACAGTGCTTAGCCATGCCCTTCCCATGATGATTGGGAAGTCCCCTTTATAGTTCTCTACCTTAATTACTAAGAAATTAGTAGGATAATACTATCCACAGATAGTGGTCACAATGTCTTCCACTAGTCCCAATGGAACAATGATGGATTGGTCTACAAATTCTACTATGATATTGTTCTTTTTAAGAGGAGGTAGGTTTCACGCAATATACATTTCATGAGAAATCAAGTTGACACTGAAACCTAAATCAAGAAGAGCTTTACATGGTTCATTCCTAACAATTTTCAAATAAATAAGATGACTCCTAGGATTAGCTAATTTCCTAGGAAAGTGGCTAGCCTAAATCCAATAAGATTTGACACGAGTGAGCATAATAGTATGGATTTAGGATGGGATTTGGTTTGAAGGGGACTCAAAGGAATTAGATGTAGAGAGAGATGGAGGAGTAAGGTTACCAATCACATATGTATATGAGGGATTATGTGGAATATGGGGTTAGAAGAAAGGCCTTTTGTTTGATCAAGTGTCTGAACCACTTGATTTATGAACCGATTGTAGATTGATGGCCTTGGTAGCATTGTGTTGTTGTGGTTGAGATGGGAGTTCACCCTACATAGATGGAGTAGGTGGTAGCTATGTTAAGGATGGAGGAACATGTGTAGGAATAGGAGGAGGATAAAGGTAAAAGGTGATATCTCTCCTTGAATGTGGATAATGAGTCCAATAATAGTTAAGAGGGTAGTAGTAAGGATGAAAAGTAGAAACATGACTAGAAGAGTCATGTGGAGATAGGGGTTTGTAAATGTAATACCCATATGGATCAAGTTGTTGGTAAGAGTATTTATGCCTTGGTAGTGCCAATGCCCATGATTGTGGTTGTTGCCACTATTGGTACTGCTCATATGGTTGTGATGGAGTTTCACTTGGATAATACTATTTTCACTGATGGAATTGCCTAGGATTACCTTGAGGATAAGGCAATATTCTAGGTGTTTGCCTTTGTGCTAATCATGGATTTAGGGCATGCATCCTAGACTCCTATAAGTGTGACATAATAGGACAACATCCCTTAGGATGTTCATAATGGTAGATGTCACATCCACCGTCATCATCTAATTTGGTTCCTGCAACTTCCTTTATTGTAGCAATCTTGCCCTTACCTCTTTGATTGGCACATTCAGCTTCCTTGCATCTCCTATGATCATAATCACTACCTTATTCTTTGGACTCTTCAGTAATTTTCAAGACAACTTAAAAGTAGCTATCCATAGAGTCTCATAACTGATCAACCTTGGTCAAAATATTAGAGGTGAATATTTGACGTGGCAAGCTTTTTCAGTTCACCACCCTACCAAGTGATGATTCTTCCTCACTATCACAAAATCAAACCTCCCTCTTATGAATGGAAGGATCATA
Source organism: Gnetum montanum (assembly GCA_015680685.1). Lineage (NCBI taxonomy): Eukaryota > Viridiplantae > Streptophyta > Gnetopsida > Gnetales > Gnetaceae > Gnetum > Gnetum montanum. Next base: position 298,591 of record MNCI01032974.1, on the reverse strand, counting down.
GTAGTATTCCTATACACTTTCATGTTTCCTCAACTCTCCTTCTTCTTTTGCTACCTGCTCTTAATTCTGACAATCTTCCTTGGGCATAGATGTTAAGAGTTCTCCTTATTTCTAATCAAAGCCCATTTACGATGTGGTGAAGTTGTTCCAGTTGAGAATAATCATGGTCAAGAGATTTATGTAATAAAGAATAGTATCAGTCCATGGTGGCATCCAAGGGTTCATGTATCCCTTGTTTTCATCCTTGGATCTACCTCTTCAAGTTGGACACTCAGGAGTACGCCTGATATTTTTCATTGAATAATTTGAGCATTGTATTCCACCGTTTGATAGATTCTAGGTCTAAGGACTGATACCAAATTTTTGCTTCTTTAATGAGTGTCCTCAGGAATAACTTAAGCTTTTGCCAGTCATTTTTTATATTTTGCAATGCACATGCATTGTTGAAAGCTTGGAGATGGTTCTACAAATCTAAGTTATATCCCCCTCGAATCGAGGAATATTGTTCATGTCTAGCCTCTTGATTTGACTATCCTTTATGTGCCTTGTAGAAATTCTTACTACCTCTACAATGTTTAGCATACTCTAGGTAGCAAGAAAAGGCTCATTAAGGCCATGATTCTGGTGCCTATGATGTCCTCTACTACCCCTTCATTCATGGTGGTGTGTCTCTCTTGAACACTCATGCCCTTGGTCTTGACTTGCCCAACGGTCCCTTCAATCATCTCAGTCTCATCAGCCACCTCAATCATGATTGCTTCCCCTATGGTTGTGGTTGGAGCTAGAAGAGGAAGAAGATGATGACAAAGTTAAAGAGGAAGGAGGACTAGCATCATCATAGTGCTTGCTACCCCCTCTTTAGTGATCATGGCCATGATCATGATCTTGTTTCCTTAACTCTTTGGATCCTTCTTTTTCATTAGATCCATTCTTATCAAAACTAGGATTGTGGATCATGGACTGTAGGTTTTTGTTTTGACCTCTTTCACCAAAGTCAAAGAGAGGAATTTCACTGAATGGAAAACTACCAAAGAAGGGTTCTCCACCATCTTTTTGGTATAGTAGGTATGAGGAATCATTAAGCCGTTCCCCGTTACAGATTGGTAGCACTATTCTAGTTGTTGATCCCTTAGACATTGTGCATTAGTGGGATGATAATCCTTGGCATTGCTATCTTGCATAATGTCCTCAGCATGAAGTCCTTAGAGATCCAAATGCACAAGGTTTTGTTGGAGCATCACAGGAACGGATCAATCTGGTGACAACACAATGTTTCCCTCTATGTCATGTCACTACAATAATTCATCCTGGTGTAGGATGAAGGTAAAATTGGGTACATACTCATTAGGATGAGCATATACCACTCTATATTGTTGGGGCACCAACTAATGTATTCTGTCAGAATTGGGTAGAGAATTGCTCTTGTAAGAAGAAGACATCCTATGTTAAGAAATAAAATTGCAGTGTACTTCTTTAAAATTTTTGTAGTAATTGTAACGTATGATATGAATTTTAGGGTTTGTTTCAATGATTTTGAATAATTTTCACTAAATCCTAGACAACACATGTAATCACTAAATCCTAGACAACACATGTAATAACTAAAGGTCCCTACCAATGGCACCAATGATGACTGGTGAGGTACCCCTATGCCCAACCATACAAATCACAAGCATTTACGCATGATTTGGTTGAATTTCATAGACCTTTATTTCATAAGTACACTAGCTCTAAGATGTGAAATCTTATTGTGACAATCGTTGTCTTGTCAACTACACTTGTAAAGCTTAATTATATGGTTAAGTGTAATTGAGGAATATGATTTTTTTTATTTTGTATTTTATTTGTCTATGATTAAGAAAATGTTGAAACGTAATTTATAATAAATTTAACTTAATCTAATTACTGATCAATAACTAACTATCTTAATATAAGTATCTGATCCCACTTCCCATGCACATCCCGAACACGTATAACACTGCTAGGTTACCAAATGTTAAGCATTACTAGGATTACAAAGAGTCATACACATGCTTCAAACAGTTGTACTTATGTGCTTAATTAATTGCTATTTAATCTAGTTAGCTTATTTTACCTTAATTACTTGGAAGCATTAAAGGAAATTGCATGAAACATTAAATTCATAAATAAAATATTTAAGCTAGCCAAGGTGCTGTAGGGTTTAATTAGAAAGTTCATCTTTATTACCGCACACATTGTCATGCTCAGGTACAACAATGCTCAAATAAAGATCCATACACTTGATAACTCCTACTGTAGGCAATTTGGAAAATGTGCCAACTCTAGAGAAAAGAAATTGCAAGAGCTTTGCTATGCTATGACAAAAAAAACTATATGGAAATCATGTGCCCAAGTGCTATAGTTATAGGTTGACACATACCTTGCAATATTGGATATTTGACATTGCATTTTGAGGTCTGATATTAGGTATTTGATATCAAGGCTTCAATATGTGATATTAGAGCCAGGCAAAACATTGTTCATCATAACTCTTAGGTAGACCATAGTTTTTCTTTAAGTATTGAAACCATTCTGTATATTTGACACTTAGTTATATCTATGTTATTAAAATTGGTTAAAAGTGTGAGGATAGAATTTGTGGATTTTAGTACAACAAACTTTGTAAGATCAATTACCTAGCACACATTGACACATTCCTAGCAACAGTACCAAGGATGAGTAGTAATGTAATCCCAACACTCTACTAGACAAGTCATGAGTGCTAGCATGTGACCATATCATAATCCACAGATGGAAAATATAATTATACTAATGATTGATATTAAGTTCATGATTGTTGTCTTCTCACCTTAAGCTAGTGAAGTCTAAGTGTATGGTTTAACTAACAATGAGGCATATGTTATGTGATATTGTAGGGCTCATTTTACTCCTAAGTGCAAACATAATGAAAATGACATTAAATGCTAAATCTAAATAATGACAGAAATGTAAATCTATTCTATCCTATCATAATAGACATATGTTCTTGGCTTGTTGAACATGCCTTGGAATCATGTAACCATTACTAGGATTACTAAGTGAATTCACCATTAAGTGAATCAAGTGAAACCACTACTATGTTACCAAACAATTATACTATAATGCTTGAAACTAGTTGTACTCATTTTGCTTTACTAATGTGCTTTGGAAATGTAAATGATTATGCTAAGAAAATATAGAAATTATGCTAAGTAAAAAAATAAAACTAAGTGGATGTTGCAATGATGGAAAGTAATCTCAATCTTTATTACCATCATGAACTGCATCTAATTACAATTCACTTAAATAAAGATTTCGTTAAATTGCTAAACATCACACTATGGGCATTCACTCTTGCTAACTAAGAAAAAAAAACTACAAGAGTTTCCATAAGACTTGGAATGAAAAGTTATTGATTGTATGTCCAAGTGTTAGTATTTATAGAATTGCACACATCCCAAGACATCATACCAATGATGATGTAGCATGGGTTATGACATCGTTACTACAATATCATAGATACCATATCACAGAGCAACAAAAATTGACATTATCACTAACAAATAAAAAACATTCAAACGTTTAAATATGCACACCCAAACATTGATGGTGGTGGGATATAACAAACAGGCCAACAGGTCCAAATAACTAAAAGATTTTTCACAAATCAATAATCAACTTTTAAGATCAAATCCAACAATCTAACATGTTCCAAACTAGGCAAATAGTATTGAATGGTGTGTAAAGATATCAAAAAGTATCAAACTAAGCTCTAATGAAAAGATATCCCCAAAAATGACAAAATCATTAGACCATAACCTAACCACAAATGATGGTTTACTTAGAAAAAACCACTGGCAAAAACTATAGCAAATTTGACTTAGCCATAACTTGATCATGACTATTGGTAAAAGACCATGAATAGACCAAGACTTGCAGTTGATAAGAAACCACTTGAAATTACTTTGAACCATAAAAATGGCTCAAAATTCTTGACCACAACTTCATCACAATCCATGATAGGAGACCATGACTAGATCACAACTCGTGGGATTGCAAGGTTTAAAGAAGTAGAGACCAAAATTTCAATGAAAGATAAAAGATTAACAATGACTCTCACTATGGGAGGCTACAACCTAACCATGACTCATTATAGTGAAAAAATAGAGAAGTATAAAATCAACATGAAATGACTTCCAAATTATCTCAAACTAACATGGGACTCTCTCAACAAGATAATGATGACATAGGGAGCAATAATTGACCTCCAAATTAAATGAAATAGTTGCAAATACTCAACGACATGGCAAAGCATTCAAATCTTAGTAAAAAAAAATTGTAGAGAATGTAGAAAACTTGGAATTTGACAAAACAAATAGAATCCACATAGATCTAAGGAAAGGTAATTCTAGTAACATCAAAATAAAAGATCAACACATAATACCCAAGGTCAAAATAGCTAAATTATGAAATTATCACAAAACTCTAGTTTCCTAAAATTGTTGAAAATAATAAAGTTATACTAGAATGAATCTTGCAACTAGGATACACAAAAGTTAGAAAAATGTAGTCATGTAAGAAAAGATCTAACCCAAACATTAATTTCATATAGAATTAGGAAAATTTAGCAAAACCTCATCGATGCCAATAATGCACAAAACTTGAGATCCAAAACAAACCATGGGGAAGTGCCAAGACTTCTCACTTGCAAAAAAATTACAAGTCTAAATCACAAAAGCATGAACTTAGCTACATACATACATGCTCCACATGCACACAAACAAGTAAAGCTCTACAACATTGCAACAAGTCTCTAATCTAATAGTGCTTCTGCATCTAAGTAGAATGGATGGTAAAGTACTTAAAAGAATGAAGTATGGGGTTTTTAATGGAAAAATACCAAAATTTCAAATGTAATAATCCTAACCATAATTTCCAAAATTAAAATCTCAAAGAAAGAAAAATACCAACTTCTCTCACTTACGTAAACATGTCGAAGACTAATAAAAAGCATATCATAATTTTAATCAATAAAATAATGCATCATAAAAAATTAATTTAATTTTAGAAATTACCATACACATAAAAATCTTGATCATACATGATATACATGCCTCATCCATAGCCACCATGAAAAGCCTACAAAACTCATCTGCTAGGTTAGTGCACACTAAGTAAACATGAGTTAATGTAATACCCTAACTTGGACCTCCTTATATGGGTAGCTAGCTATAGGATGTCTAAGTGTTTTATGATTTAAACCCTTGGCTACTATGTTGTAAGTCACTCGCCAGCCTATAGTGTTAAGCTATGGATTTTGGTCTAATTTTTAATGTTTTTTGGTTTCATGTGAATATTTTGGAATTAATTAGTATGTTTTTATTATGTTGCACTAACTTATGAGATTATTAGCCAGTTACTATGGAATGATGTCATGTAGCATGGGGTTCTTAGATGAGCATAACTTGTCAACATTATCTAGTATTACTAAATCATGTTTTGAGATTATGTTGATAAGATGTCAAGATAATATTTGGATAAGGTTAAGTATGAGGTACTATCTTGATTTTATTTTTATTGATGAATTCTCACGCTAAGAGATTTGAGATTTTAACAAAGTCATAGGTTGATATGAAGTCCCACACATAATTAAAGTATTATATTAAGTATTATTATCTATGTCTTTTAATAATAGTTTCATGTCAATGGAGGAGTAAGATCTTAGGTTTACATATGCAACTAATAGGCTAGTTGACACATTCAATAGCTAGTAGAGAATAAAACAAGGAAAATTAGAACATGTTTGCCAAGTTGACTTGGATGGGCAGATTAGGTAATTTAATTACTACAAATACTTGTCTTCTCACCGAAGTCCCAACGACTAGACACATATTAAGTATTGAGACTTGTCCTTAAAAGAGCATCCTAAATATTAAGAATGGTTCTCTATGCATGATCCTTGAAAATAGTGTGTCTCTTAATTTAATAAAACAATCTCCCTACTCTACTTTTATGAAGGCATTGGACTTTATTAACTACTACTCACCCCCACCAATAAACTTATTATTGAGAAGAATGTTTTTGCTACAATAAACTTGAAATTTTTTTTAGAAAAATATGTTTCCATAGAAAATTAAATTCTTCTCCTAGCTCATAAAATGTAGGGCTTTTTCAACTTGGCTTCTCATCATCACATGTGTGGGCGATATCCATATTGCATTCTTGACATGTGGTCATATGTATAAGGATACATAAAATGTTATTAAGAAGTATCTATTTTTGTGGAGTACCTTATAGTAATTGGAATTTCATGAAAATGAAATTGCAATCCTCATTCTTAAAAAGGTGTTAAATAGTGATATTTTGGTGCATGTTACCTTTGGAAAACTATGGAAACCTATAAATTGAATTATTTTCATGCATTTTCCCTCACATATCTTGAGTTCTATTGTTCTTGCTACTCAATACTTCATCTTAATGTTGCATGTTGTAATGTACAAAAATTCAACCATCAAACATGACTTATCTTTGAGATATAAGACAATCAACAATCTTTATCTCTTGTTAAGCATCTCCAATGGAATAGAATTTATAGAAGCATCCTAAGTGATGCCACTACAAGGATGCAAAATTTTTATTGTAAAAGGAAAGCCAACCATACTATGTTCAAAGGTACTAAAATTGAATTAACATAGCACACTATTACTAGTTACTTGTAGGTTCTAAATGACGGTATTTATTTTCCTTTTTTACATCACCGCATGAAGAATACAAATGTTTTCCTTTGTAGTGGGGTGTTGAAGATTTTAGGGCACATTCCCAAGGCCAAGCTAGAAGAACCTTGGTACACAATTATTGATATGATTGAGTACTTCCTTACCTAAACTCATAGTATTTCTATTTTTTGGGTAAGCACTTTCTCTTTTATGCTCTATTGGAAATCACCCACATTAATTTTCCACATTTTTTCATCAATGAATTTGAATGAAGGATACTTCTCATCATTTTGTGGTGGTTATGACTATTTGGTAGGCTACTATTGCACATAGCCCACATGTTTTTGTGTTGTTGGCCTCTTATGTGTGGGCCTTTGCAAGTGCTTCTTCATTAATTCACATGTGGCATAGATGCCCAAGCACTTATGATTGCATGATGTTATGATTGTACCTTTTAAGTGTGAAAATTTTTATTCCTACCAAGAACCAAATGATCTATCTTCTAGCTATACTCATGGCATGAGAATAACTATGAACCATAATAACCTTGGCCATGCATGACTGGAAGACGTACTACTGCTGCCAGTTACCACTAATAAGTCTATAGAACATTCTAATGACTAGAAGCATACTAACATGTATATCAATATCACATAATGAAATTGATGTGATATTAAATAGAGTGTGTATTAGATTACTGATGTATAATAGAGTAGAAAATTGATAGATGTTAATAAATATTGAATAAAATAGAATTGTTGCTCAAGATACATGATAGAAGTGATTATAATAGATATAATTAAGATGATATATGTGATATTGATGTAAGAATAATTATGATATTAAATATAAATGCATAAAAAACCTAGATATAATGTTATAAATGAATCCCTTAGCAAAAACATGAATTTGCCTTAAATCTTAATACTTGGATAAGTAATCTTAAACCCCTAGGTTATTTATGCATTTACTAATAGCTATACATTAGAAATATCCTAACAATGTACTTCTCCTTAGGAGAACCAACATGTGTAGGTAGTTTCCATTGTTAAGTATTGGACTTTGAAGAATATAATAGACTAGTAAACATCTACCTTCTTGTACTAGCCTTGTAGGAATAATCCTCCTCACTCTGACCATCCTTAATAATACGACACTAGATTACCTTTCTAGTAGCCCTGTAGGAAAATTAGTCATGACTTTATAATGCAAAGGACCTAGGAAAATACATGTAATATGTTCTTTTCTATGAATATTTTCTTGTTTCATGCTATGAAGATCATGTAGAGTGTTTTTGGTACCCAAATCAAGAATAAATTTGACAAGCTTAGATTACCTACTCACACTAACAAAGGTGGAAATTCTAAGCATTTTAAGATGCTATAGAATGCTCCTTTAAGGTCTTGGTAAAGAAGGATAACAAAATCATGTTGCTAGCATAACATGATTCTTACTTTAACATGTACTATAAGCTCTTCAATTCCCTAAATGGTGGATACAATACCATCTAAACCAAATGCTCTAAATTGGGTAAGAGTTATCATGGTATCCCTTAATCTACTATTATATTTCTCATTTGTCCTCTACTCCATTATTTTGTTTTTGATTGATGACTATGACTTTTGTTCTCTTTCTTGAATTATGCCTAGTATTTTTAATTCTAATGTCCTAATTTAAATTTTGTTTTTCCCTTTGGGATAGTTAATGCTATGTTCCATCTTCCTGTTTAAAGATGTTATGCTCCACCTTTTCTAAGAGATGTATATTGATTTCATAATTCATTATTAATATAATTTGGAAATTCTCTAGAAAATAATAAATTAATAAAAAATTAATACATACAATATGTAATGAATGTCCTCATATAATATGTAATTAATATCCATTTGCATTTGTTTGTTTTCTCCTTAAGACTTGCATAATGTAAAATGAAATGAAGTTTTCAATGCATGAACTAGCATTAGAAGGTAAATACTTGTTGCATTAAGTAATATTTAACAAGTAAATTTTATGGATAAAGATGCAAATTAATTGACACTTAGCAATTAATGGAAATTTCTTTACATAGTTTTTACAACTTTGAATTGTATTGAAGATTAAAGAAAGTTGTTAACAATGAGATGACACTTATATTCAGATATAATAAAGTTATACTATGTATGCAAAAATATGCTATAATGCAACACTTAAAAAAAAAACCTTTAAGGAGCTAAAAGAAATTTTTTCATAGGACTAGGAATCCCCAAGGAAGCTTTAGATATTAGCCAGTTGAAAAAAAAAAACTAATGTTAAACATAACATTAGAGAGCCATAAAATCCAAAAATGAAATAAAGGGAATATAGATCAATTAACTTCATTCAAAATGAAGGAAGAGTATGATAAAAGGTCCATTGATGAATCACCACATTTAAACTTAATGCTAGAAGTTAAAGATGATGAAGAGGCAACAAAAAAATGGTGAAGGTAGTACAAGAATGCAAGATTAAGTAGTGGGGATAAGCCTCAAAAAAAATTAATCATCACATCCAATAAAGCCTCGAGGACTACAAGGAAAACCTACAACTATGCAACATGTGCCAACTCCCTTTAGAGCTGCTTTGCTAAGCGATGAAGTTCAAGAAAGTCAATTGCGTTGATGCATGCTCATATCCTTGGATGCGTTGGTGCATATGTGTTGATGCTAATACTCCATAAGCCTAGATACATGTGCACATCATCTGCATTTATGACACATTTTGTCATTTACATAATGAACCTCTTTTTGTTGGTTTTAGTAGGACTTAGCCAAGTTTCCCTGTGAGTGCCCACAATGTGGTTTGAGTTGATTCTACAAAAGTTTATTCAAATGCATGTTGTGCTTAGATACTTTTTCATGATGACAATAAAATTAAGATTAGTTCCTTTCATTATAGCACTTGGACTAATACTTATTTTATTTTTAAGCATTTTACTTTAAATGCATCTTACTTTTTGTATTGAGGAAATTAATATTTTATTTCATAATAACGTCAATACAACTACTTTGAGCATGTTATGCTAATGCTTGGTAATCCTAGCAGTGGGTATCTGATATGCCTATAAGTGATAACTTGGTAACCTAGTCATGGTAGTATAAGTTTAGGATGGATATAAAAAGTGGGAATAAATACTTCATGCACTAAAAACTTCATTTCATAGATTAGATAGTACTTAGTTCCATAGTTAGTTAGAAATTAATATTTCAATCACTTTATAATGTTATTTTTTTGTTGATAAAAATAAAAAAATAAAAAAATCTTATACCTCAATCTCACTTAACCATACCCACTGAGCTACCACAAGTGAGTATAGAGGAGTACAACATAGATTCCTTCATCTGCAAGAAGGAGGTACATCTCTATGATCCTAATGAAAAAGCATCATTGGAGGAGGTTGCGTAAAGACAAACCTTACCAATTTAAAAATCTATCATAGAAATATTGGCGAAGGTGGATAATATATGGGATTCCTTAAATGAAAATTTTTAAACTACTCTTAAAATCATGGAGGAGAAAATAGAATAGGGAAATAAGGATAAAAACAAAACAAGGAAGAAAGATGTAGCAAAGGACTACCATTAGCAAAAAGGTAAGGCTATTGTAGTAGATGAGGTTGTAAAGTCTAATACAAAAAATGAAGGGCATGACATCTATCAGTATGATCATCCTAAGGGATGTTACCCAATTATGTCATACGTGTTAGAATCTGGAGTCTATCGCTTAAATCCAAAGCTCACTAGAAGGCAACCACCTAGGAGATTACCTTATATACAAGGAAACTATTAGCAATAGTTTCACCAATAGCAGTACTCTCTAAGTGGAATTTCACCTCAACCATAGGACTATTATCATCAATGGAAAAATTCATAGTCATATGGGATGCCACCATCAAGGCAGTAGTACCCTTACCATCAACCAAATCCATATGGCTACTATGTGTAGCAACCTGTGTCACCATGTGGCTCCATAGGTAGCACTTCTTCTCAGCATCACTATCCTCCCAAATATCATATACTTGTCACTTCATGTACTGAATCTCCTTCTACATACACTTCTCATTATCCTCAACAATACTTTGCACCTCATACCTTCATTCCCTTGCTACCTACACTACCTATGAAAAACAAAATACCTTCATAGACCCAACAATGAAATGTCACAAGACCAGTAAATTTACAAGTGGATGATAATTCAAGTGGTTCTGAGTGTAAGTCATTGAAAAGACTATTCTTTAGGCTTAATAGTCCATATGAATCATGCAAGAATCTAGGATAGTGGCTTCTTCTCAAACTACCCAAGGAATATCTATCAAGCTACCTTCAAACCAAATACCCCAAAATGTTCAAACTATCATGTTAACTCATGAAGTCATAGATTCGATAAAAGTATGACACCTTTCCAAGAAGAGAATTAACCCTAAAAATCCAATAATTTATTCAAAATTACAAGGAGTGATCCATGAAAAACTCTATTAAACTCAAGTTCAAGTGTAAACTTTATTTTTCAAGAAATGTACAAGATATCGAACCTACCTTCATTCAAAAAATTCATATTAGGTTGGAGCTTGTAGACTAGTCCATTGTTGTTCTATTGGGATTGCTGAAGGATATTGTAACTACTATTAATAGATGGTCATATAACATAGACTTCTTAGTAATCCATGTGGACAACTGTAAAGGGAACTTTCCATCATTATGGGGAGGGGTTAGCTAAGTATAGTTCAAATCAAGTCAAGATCAAAGGCCTCTCCTTAAAGAACTCTAAGGAAAATGAGTTTAGCAAGATAGAGAAGAAGAGGATTTCCATGCATTATGTACAATGACTCAAGATGTAATTGCATGTAGAAAATATGGATAATAGAAAATCTATTATAGCATGCAAGATGTATGCCAAAACCACCAATATTTAAAGTTTTAAATACATAGCAACCACAAAATAAGAAGGCACCTAGTGGTTGACTACAAAAAATAGCTTCAGTTGCACAATTTGCATGGACCCACTAGATATTCTCACAAGTGCATATATAAATAATATGAATGAGATGGAGCAAATCCAAAGCCAAGTCTTCAAAGAAAAGCATAGGAAAGAAGTTGAGATGGATTGGGAAGAGTTGGAAATCTCTAAAACTTTTAAACAGGAGCACTTAGAAAATTTACTAAAGGTAGTTAACAAATGGCTAACAGTCTTTGCTTGGTTATATAATGAGATAAAGAATATATTTATGCATATGCTAGCAGCAGATTTATACAAACTTCACTATCAAACCTAAGAGACAATGACAAAGAATGTTGAATCCAAACCTAAAATAGGTTGTTAAGAAGTAAGTTAAAAAGTTCTAAAGGCTAGGTTCATCTATCCAATGGTAGATAGTAAGTAGGTAAACCCACTTATTATCATACCAAATAAAGAAGGGAAATGAAGAGTCTATATAGCTTTTAGGTTGTTGAACATCGCCATATCCAAGGCTCCTTAATTGCTACCATTTATGGACCAAGTGTTGGATACTATTGCAGGACACAACAACTACAATTTTTTTGGATAGATATAGTGGTTACAATTAAATACAAATCACTCCAAAAGACAAGGCCAAAACAATTTTTGCAAGTCCTCTTATGACTTCTACAATGCTCCTGCAACCTTCTAATGCCTAGTCTTTAGTATCTTTAAGTAGTAAATTGATAGTGGTATGGAAGTCTTCCTGGATGACTTCTCCACCTATGGTGCTAATTTTGAATAAGGATTGGACCACATTGAGTAAGTACTAAAATAATATATGAAAAGAAACCTATAGCTCAACTAGCAAAAAAAAAAAATTTATGGTCTAGAAGGGCATTATCTTAGAGAATTGAATTTCAGGAAAAGAAATTGAGATAGATCCTAAAAGATAAGAATCATCAAAGTAATTAACAAATAGTTAAAGATGTAATGTCATCATTAGACATACTAGTTACTATAGACATTTCATTGAAAACTTCTCTAGAATCATCAAGTCTCTAGTTAAGCTCACTAAAAAATGGAGCATTCCATTAAGTGTTGAAAACCAACTACCTAAAACTCAACCTTGAGGAAAAAAATTTTATAACAAATAGACAACTCTTGAATGCCATTTTATAACAAAATTTATAGGTGCCAACTAAATGGATTAAGACAAGATGAGATCTTCACATCCTGCTTAAAGGTGGAGGCCCCTATCATGCAAAGGATTCTTCATTATGTCCCTACTATGCTAGAGGTCTCGACTACCTTGCTATTGTTGCTAAAAAATTAAAGACATTTATAGGTGCCCTTATTGTTTTCTCTTTACACTCTGGGTCATGGATGATCTAGGCAACTTCACCCAGATGGGCTAGTGCTTGTATATCCCATGGGCATGACATTGTACGAAACATATACTTCATCATAATAATCCAAACTATGAATTGTTTACATTCAATGTTGAAGGTATATATAGGGTTTTGTAGTTTCTAGTAGTCAATTATTCTCATAGCTAAGGTCTCAGTAACTGATATTTGATTGGTGAATTTTCTCTTGAGAACTTCAAGGTCCAAATTAGCCACTTCCAAATTTTGTTTAGTCTCTTTGTGAGGCTTTAACTTCACCTCATAGAGAATGTGGGAGCTAGCCATTTTCTTTTCTAATGCTAATCTTAGCCTCCTTGTTGTTAGCATTACCAAGATTGCATACCAAAGATCGGCTAGTTTCATGTACTTAATCTTCTCCTCAATCTACAACTACAACTCCTTTAGGTAGATCTTTGCTTAATTATAGGTAATGAGACCATAGAATAGGGGCTATTGTACATTTCCTCTTTACTAGAGTTACTAAAGGGCTTCATTCACTGTTGCCTTTGCTAACTTGATCTCTTTCTCATTTATCTCCTTGAGCATACCAACCTAGTCCTTGTAGTGACTCTTTACTTGTTCAAACTTCAAGACCTCATTTTCTAGGTGGAAATTTTAATTATAGTCTTTTGGCAAAGAGCACAAACCTCCTCCCAAGAGATTCCTATTTTTTGCAGCCAACCTTTTCATATCTAAGTTTACCTCAGCAAGTTGTTCTTGATTCTAGGAAATATATGCAACCATTTGGACCTTTTGTTGCATAGCATTCTATGGGAAATGATTTTTCTAGGTTAGTGCAAAATTTTCCATGGGAACTTGTTTAAGGTCATAGCTAGAGGGATTCAACATTGCCTCTAATAATGACACATCAAAAATTCCTAACTCTTTCGCATTCTTAGCCTCTTGATATTTTTTAAAGCTATTGAAAAGCTTCATCCCTTTTTAGTTCTCACCTTAGAATGGCAAGATTTGATAAATGGACTTTGAGTTCCACAATCTTAGTGGCCAACCATCAATTGCTAGCAAAAGTATCCTTCACTTCTAGGCATGGTGTGAAGATTTCATCCCACTCCATCCCATTCAGCTATTGCCTACCACTTTTGTCAACTTGTTTATATTTTTTTATATTATCCAAATTTTTATAATCAAACACATATTTTTTAACATGGCACTTAGATTTTGTTTGATATTATAGTCAGTTAGTTAGTTCACTATTAATTGCATTGACACATGCCCATTAGTGTAGCCCTATCAACACATCTTTGGATACATTGACACAAGTACATCAACGCTAATCTTCCATAAGCATATATAAATGCACACACCATCCATATTTATGACACCTATTTTCAGTTACATAAAGAAGCTCTTGCAGTTTGTTTTTGTAGGACTTAGCCAAATTTTCCTATGAATGCTTGCAGCATCAATTAAGTTGATTCAATAGAATTTTATTTAAATGCATGTTGTACTTGGATACTTCTACATGATGATAATAAAATTGAGATTAATTCTTTCCATTGTAGCACTTAGACTAACATGTTACTTTAAATACATCTTACTTTTCTGTACTTAGGAAATTAATATTTTATTTCATAATAGCATAAGTACAACTGCATCAAGCATGTTATGTTAATGCTTGGTAATCTTGCAGAGGATACTTGGCACTCCCAATAGTGACCACTTGGAAACCTAGTACTATTAGTATAAGTTTAGGATGGGTATGGAAAATGGGAACCTATACTTCTTGCTTAGGATAGATTAGATAGTACTTAGTTCTATAGTTAGCTAGAAACTATTTTTTTAATCACTTTATCATGTTAATTTTTTTCTTATAAAAATAACAAAAATATAAATATCTTATACCTCAATCTCACTATACACATTGAGATAGCACAAGTGATGAGTGGAAAAACAATGACTAGAAAATGCCATGTTTAACTATCTAGGATAATAACCACCTAGACAATATCCACGAAATTCGACCAAATCATGCATACATGCTTGTGATTCATATGGTTGAGCATAGAGAACACTTGCTGATCATCACTAAGAATGAGAATAAACACAAATATTCCATTATGCTACCAAGATGAAACTTGAAAAGCAAATGGAAGTGGAATCCAAATGAAAGAGTAACCCTCAGGTCCAACATGAAATATTTGATTATTTCACAAGGAACTCTAACCCATGGTGCCAAAATGATCATATGATTTTATGAGCTAGGACTAGTAGTAGGAACAGCTTCATCCCAAAAAAGAACATAAATCTTTGCGATGTCAAATCATCCCATGTAACTCACAATAACTCCATCGATAGGAAGGTTAGTTAAATGTGTAATTAACTCTAATAAAATCCTTACCTTCAAGCTTGAACCATAAAAAAATCCTTATTTCATAACTACACTACTTGGATCATCCAAAAATTAGGGTAATCCTAGAGATGCACAGTGAGCTGAAATATCATAACTGAATGTAATAGTACAAAATAGTTAATAATTACTATTAACTAATTTAGCTATGAGTTAACTAAACATTATTTACTTCTTCACTATGGCAGTAATGACACTATGATGGTGATATCGAAGGATGGTGATAATAAAAATGATGATAAAATAATTAGGAAAATAACATAAAATGAAATGAAAAAATGAATATCTTTAACACACTTAGTCAAATGAAGTATGTGGTTTTTCTTATAAATATTGCAAATTTAATCTTGTTCCAAATTTTTTGAAATTCCTAATACTCAAAAATTTGGTAAACCATTAAGAAGTTGATTATTAGTGTTGATGTAGACTAGAGAAACAAATCCTTTAGCAAAGGCATGCTAAACACTTTGATTATCATAGAAGATTATAATTTATAGGGAAATCTTCTCCCTAATTTCTTTGAATAATTAATGTATCCCCTTCAATTTAGTAATAAAATTTACAACAGCTCTTTATTTGGACTTCATGGATGATAGGGAAACTATCTTTTGTTTAGTTGACCACCATAAAATTGTATTTCTAAGGTGCATAACAAGAAAATTAGTGGTAGAACACTATGAGGCTACATCACAACTATAATTTGCATCAATGTATCCTATAAGATCAATTTTTAAAGAATAATCAAAATTAGTCCATAATCAATTATGCTGTTTAGGCATCTTAATATACTCATGGCTAAAGAAAACTATATCTTTGTTGGTTTGTAATTAAATATCAATAATAAATTGACTGAATATGAAATATCTGACCTATATATGTATGCTGATTTTGATTAATTCATATAACATAACATAACAAGAATTATAAAGATACATTTTGTAACTTTGCTTATCTTTGTTCATACTCTTAACTGTTTAAGTATATAATATATAATCAACATTGTGGTTATTATAGCATTCACAATGTATTATAATTTCTATGTTACAGTAGTCATCAAAGTATTTCTAATTTCTTGGACCTAGTGATTTGAAGGTCATAAAACTTAATATGGTATTAGAACTAGGTTCTAATAACTAAGTTTACCAACATCATTTAATATTTATGGTGATTTGGTAGTTAGATGCATTTAATGCTAGGGTGAGTATAAAAACAAACCATAGAAGTTTATTTGCACATTTGCAAAAATCACGAAAAATATAAAGAATATAGTGCAACAAAGAAATTTAGTACTTTCAAGCTTATTATCTTAAATCATTTCTTTGTCTTTGGTTTTTCACCAATAAGTACTTTAAATTCATTTTATATTCAGAATTCTATGATTTTCTTATGAATTAAAAGAATAAGTCATTTCCTAATTTTCAATTCATTGTTGGTTAAATAAATTTTGATCTAGGTCTTTAAAATTAGTTTGTATATGAATGAAAATGATGCACAATAACTAAAATTAGCACTACATGTTGAATTTTGATTGTTTAAATTCATTTTTAAGAAAGCTCTAGTTTCTTATAGGTTTCAAAGAAAATATTTGTTAAAATGACTCATAGAGAAAGAGCATGTGGATTATCATGGGGGACATCTAAAAGGAAGTGCAACTCAAAAACCTTATATCCAACCACCTTTAAGAATACACAATCCAATTCACCATCACTATGACCATTGTACCCTCACGGTGAAAGTTCTAACTTAGCACAAAAAGGAGCCTCAAAGGAGATCAAGCTTCATCTCACAATGGCTACTCACTATCAAGCTGCTACCAATAAAATGAGAAATTTTAATTCATTGCTTATAAAAGAAAAATATGCTATACATTTGGTTCCCTGTGTTAGTATATAGTATAATTATTATGATTTAATAGTGGCAACACAACTGATTAGGCAAGGTCATATTGCTGCACTAAAAAGGTCTAACCTTACACCATTTGTGGAAGTTCTAGTATTAAAGGATAATGTGATGGTTGAAACTTTTTTCAAAATCCATAATAAAAGTTGTTTTATTTATCAAGTAGGATAGGCCTAGAGATTTTCCAAGATTCAAAATAGGTTCTTACAATCTTACTTTCAGATGCTAAAAATAGATTTTGCACTAAAACAGTTCATGTTTCCTAGGCATTAGTTGCTAGAATGTTTTATCAATGAAGAAGAATGGGAAAAGGCTTGTACCACTATCACTACGAGGTTTCTAATTTCATAACTTAAAATGCCATATTCTAGTATCACTAACATTATTTCTTGCTAGATAGCTATGAAGGATAGGAAAAACACTATATCCTTGCCTCTCTTATGTCTAATGTACATCGTGGCAAAGGAGGGAAGTTATGTGGATTAGTTGTCAATTTTGAAAATGGAAGTAAAGGGACAAGTACTCTCATATTATACTTCTTCTACCCCTCATTTTTAATATAGCTACCTCCTACCAACATTCATTAAGGTCTTCAATAACATAAACATTATGGATGTTACCATGATGGTAATGAATAACAATAAAAAGTTGGATTGAAGGTTATTTTTAGAAGCCTTCTCAAAGAATGAGTAGACTATCATGGAGCTACCTTTAATAAAGTTACTTACTAATGTCTAGCCAGAAGAGTGAAACAAAATTGAATGTGACTATTTGTCTCCATCCATAATGTGTATAGTAATGAAACACCATAGTTTTGAAAATAAGGTGGGTTATTAAGAAGTAACCATTAATTTCTTCAAGGAATTATTGGATAAAAGCCCAATGGAAGAAATTCTTTACAATAAAGTTGCATGGAAAGATTTTGGGAATTTAAATGTTGATGACTTTTCATTAGCAATCAAAGGCATGATGAATAAAGAAGATAGCAGGCTTTTAAAAATCAATGCCATTACAATGAGTAATAATTTGTTGTATGAATTAATGATCATGAACTACACTATGGTGGAACATTATTTGAGAACCAAATCCTACAATGCCATGCTGAGGATAATAAAATGATATTTGATGCTGCTTTGGCATAAAATGAGACATTAAATAAATATTTGACAACTACTTACCAAGAAAAGAAAAAGTATGCTAAATATTTTGCAAAGTTCAAGGGAGAGGTTGAAGGTGTACTAAACTTTTCCAAGAAACAATATCAAGAATTAGTAGCATTGAAGCTAAAAAGGAACATCATGGGTTCCAGTACTAAGATGAAGCTAGTAAATAAATTGGAGGAATTGATGGTGAGAACTATGAAAATAAAGGGAGATAAATTGACAATGTAGAATAAAGTCTTTAAACTCTAAGAATAACTTGACTCGATGTAGAATTGAATGAAGGATCTCATCAAGAAAAAAATGAAATGTCAAAGATCTTCAATTAAGAATGGAAAAAGTTAGATGCCATAGTAAGCACCTTACAAGAAATCAATAGTGAATGATGATTTCATAGCTCATTATAACAAATTATTGATATTTTCCTTTTGTAAGAGATGTGAAGTGCCACCTATTAGCATTGTGATGTTACCATCAATTCTGATGGCATCTAATGAAGTAGAAGCTAAGATTCAAAAGAAATCTACTAGTTTAGAGATAAAAGAATCAACTGATAATATTTAACCACCATCCTCCAAACCTTTTGTTTTCCTTGAAGAGTCCACAATGAAAGACTTTGCTCTAGAATCAAAGGTTGAATCATCATCAAACATATTTGATAATTTAATGAATGCAAATACAAACTCATTTGTTGATTGACGATTCATTAGAATTCATTATTTATACTTATTTTCTTATCCCTCTTATGTTAGATGGTGAAGTTAGTTATTTTAATTTACCATATTTTCTTTTTTATGCTTCAATATTTAGTTATATTATTGATGAGTGGAAAGGTACCCCTACACTCAACCATATGAATACGAGCATTCATGCACGATCTGGTCAAACTCCGCAGACGGGCTAGTTGTGGCATCTAGATAGTTACACATTGATCACAGTTTGTTGTCTTCCCACCTGGACTAGTATTTGCTTTTTCACGTATGGTTTAGTCCAGAGTAAGGTGTATGATGTGGTCCTAACCTAGTGCTACTCCTAGAGGCAATGGAAAATAACTTGTTTTAAGCTAATATGGAGTGGGAGAAGAGAATCTAAGTGAGCCTAAGTGCAATGAGCATCTGTCCTTCATTATCGGTACACATCTTGGACCTCATGTACTACTTCTAGGATTACCAAGCATATATTAGTTAAGCACTCCTAGATACGCTATTGGGTTACGAAGTAGTGATACTTGAATGCTCGTGATCAAGTCATACTCGTTTTGCATTTAATAACAGGGATAGTAAATGAAGGGTAAAAAATATTAATTAGGAAAATAATAAATAAAAATAATAATAAGTAATTAAAACTAAGTGAATGCTACAATGATGAAGTAATCTCGATCTTTATTGCTGGTCATGTGCGTGTCCAAGTATGTCACACTCAAATAAAGGTTCCGTACAATTACAATCATCACACTGTGGGCATGCACTGGGGAAAGAGTTGAGATGAACTAAAAATGAATAAAAAAACTCTACATTTACACCTACTTACTTCCCCTTCCTATGTACCTAAATGTGGTATTTATAGGATGACATAGGAACCACGATATCATGTATCTGATATTGTTATCCAGGCTGCGATATCGCGTACTCGATATCAAGGGTTCGATATCAAGGGTCCAATATCAGGGGTCGGATATCAGCAACTGACAAACCATGATTCATCATACCCCCATGACTGAATAAAAACTCATCCTCAAGTCAAAGAAAGTGAAGAACAAGTTCATTCAATTACAAACAAGGGATAGGTATGAGATTATTGAATGACCATGGATTATTTCATGTCGTAGTGTGGGATTATAAAAAATTTGGATACAAATACAAAATACAAAACTTATGGAACTCATGGGGTTCCCAGTGGTGGTGGCTCCTCCATGGGTACCTCTCCTTTGTCTTGTGCTCAGGCTTCTAAGATTGATATTGTTGAAGAAGTGCCTGATGTTTCTCCTCTTCTATCTAAGGATTATGAGCTATCCATGCTAATGTTCCAATGTTTGCTGGAGTCAGCACTTCCTTGATAGATGTTGAATGATTATGCCTCCTGCTCTGCATGTTCTACATGAGGTCCTTGGCCTCTGCCTCCCCCTAGGCATTCAATTGCACCTTGAGAAGGTCCTCCTTGTTGTCCTCTTTTAGGGGCCATCTACAATCACACAAAGATCAATTGTTAGTAAGGTTATTGAAATAGGTTCAATTATTTCATACCTTACTCATTGCCTTTAATAAATGTTGAATTCTTTGCTTAGTGTGATTTTAGAGTTAGAATTTTTTTTCAAGGAAGTTGCCCTAAATGTTTAATGTTAGACCTAATTTGTTTAGGTGACACATAAAAGGACATGTAATGGTTTTGAGGAATGTTTGATAAAATTATGACAAAGGAAAGAATAGATTTGGCAATGAAGTACTCGGAGGATATAAAATGATGTGGTGGTGTGCAACAAGTACAAATTACAAAAGTCACGCTAGTGGATCCTCCCCAAAATAGGTTCCAACTTATAATGCCCTTGCATAGCCACACCTTAAAATGTTTGTAGGAACTAGAAAGGTTAAATGTAATCTACACCAATGCAAAAAAACACACACATGTTAAATACCACCGCGATGAGGTATGCATTCAATGCTACACAAGACATGAGTCACAAATACATGAACAACGAGATGAGGTGAATTGTAGAAGGGATTGCAAAGATTGGGACATGAGGTAACTGACCTAGGGCACAATGAATCTTGAGTGTAGAACGTGATTAATGTGTCATTAGCCCATCGCTCCAAAATCAAGACCAAGTTCATTCCTTCGATTAGTGACATCACATTGTTTCATCCAATGATGGACAACTATAAGAGCATCATGATAGTAAGGTGTATGATCACTTGGAATTTTGTGCAAGGGAGGAGTGATTTGGAATTTCTTTGTGGCATACTTTTTACTTGACCGATTTGGCACGCACACTTTCTCTTCTTTTTTTTTGATGTGTAATCTAGAGAAGCTACGTACCTTCAGGCATGTGTGCATGTCTTTCCAGTGGGACCCCTTAGAATAACATTGGATTTCTTTATTAAGTGCCTTTATTGCTCTTACTCCCATTGTCATTAGATCTACAAGGATCTTAGTACAACCAAGTTGCATGATAACTCCTACAGATGTCACCAAAGAGAATCCACAAGTCCCCTTGATGTCACACCCTGGCCATTCCTTCTTAGTCCATCATTCTTCACTTTGGGCATAATGAGCATAAAATTACTTTTAATTTTTCATGATGACAAGAATATCATCGTTCCCAGAGTAGAACCTCTTGTTAATAGAATGGGTGGGTGGATGTTGTGGGCTTGCTATCCAAATAATTAGTCACCTGAGATTTGATAGCATAGAACAACACCTCAACCAACAAGTCATATCAGCATTTTATTTGTCGATGAGATTACCCTCAAAAAGATAAAACAACAAATAAAAAGATAAAACAACAAATTTAAAGATGAAAAACTGGAAAAAAAATTGTAAAATTAAAGAAAATGAAAAATATTTATTAATTTTTCTTGTTCGAATGGAGGATATCCCCCATATCTAAACTTTTGATCATGTCGAAAATTAATAAATGGAAGGTTTGGATCCATGCATTTTGGAAATATTGGGACCATGTCATATCCAAACCATTGGGTGTCTTTAGATGTGGTGATTGGAATGTACCCAAATTGGGGTTCACACACTTGATTAAAGTTGACATAGTGGGGCAAGTTATAAGATGTGGTTAATTGATAAGGAGTTGACCCACTATGGCACCTGTGACCGTAAGATGGTATGCGAGGATCAATATGTCTCCCTACGTGGCTATATTTATTGGGCCACATGGTTGTTGGAACATTAATTGATGGCCCTGATAAGGTAACATGAGGTATTAAGTTCGAGGAGAAGGATGCACCATAGTGTTGGGCTTGTGCTGAGTTGGTGGATGCAGTGGGTTCAGAACCGTGTTGTCTCTTTCTACAGTCGTGCCTCAAGAAAGGATGCTTTCGACATTGTGGAGGAACTCCACTGTTGTTGATAGTAGTAGCACAAGTAACGTTTGTGGGTTGATGCTGTGGTGCAAAACCTTCTGGTACTATTGGTGACAATGTAGAAGGAGGTGAAGGATGAGAATATTGAGGGTAAGAAGAAGTATAGGGCACATAAGGTGGTGATCTTGTTGGAGAGGGAATGGGTTGATAGTACTTAGGAGAATGATAACAATGTGGTGAAATAGATGATGTTGATCTGGTTGGGGAAATAGAATGCTAAACTTGATAAGCGCTTGGGTTTAGATGATATGAAGGGTGTGACCAGTTTGAGGGTGGCCTCCCCCACGACTAGGATTTTTGCCACTATGATTGAACATGGTATTTTTGTACAAATCCTAGATGTAACATTCTTCTCCAGTGCTCATGTAAATGTGACAAGATTGGGCATTGACCTTTGGGGTGATTGTATAGGCAAATGTTACATTGATACGTATGATTAGCAATTGAGTTTTTATTCTCTTCAACCTTCTTTCAAATTGTCTAAGGGTGTTCTATCCTGCTTCTTGGTTCGTCATGGTTCTACCTATAATAGTGTTGGCATATTCTCCACATTTTTCATGTATCCATTCTGTTATCTTATTGATCTTTGCCTCAATTTCATCTAGTGATTGTAGTATCGGCAAAGATGATTCCACCTCCTTGAGGTGAGTTGATTTTTCCTCTTCATGATCATGGACCTTTGCTAATTCAAGATTTTTATCCCATTGAGAGCTTTCAACATTCTTCCATTTAGCCATTTCTCCTTCTTTCACTACCCTCTTAATAAGCTCTTGGAATTGGTGGGTCCATAGCTCATATGGTTGACCTCAGTCATACATCCCTAGGGTCTCCCTTGTCTCGTTACAGAGCCCATGTATGATGTGATACATTAGCCTCTCCTTGGAGAATCCATGACCTAGGTAGTTGTTTAACAATGCATAATATCTTTCTAAGCTTGTTTCCACTCTTGGATTTGTTTCCTCAAGGTTGACACTCTTGCATAGGTTTGATATCTTTTATTGAAGAGGTTTACCATTGTCGGCCAATGGTGAATTGATTTTGGCTTTAAAGACCTGCACCATACTTTTGCTTGGCCAATGAGTGTCATAGGAAAGAGCTTAAGTCTTTGCCACCCATTATCAATATTGTTCCATGCATAGGAATCGTAGAAGGGTTGTAAACGATGTTGTGGACCTAAATCATAGCCTCCTGAAAACTTGGAAAAGTTATTTAAATCAAGCCTAGGTAGATGGCTTTCCTTATGATGCCTACGGGATATTTGAACAACCTCTTGTATATGCATTAGGCTCTTAGTAGCCAGTAGGGATTCATCATCACTAAGTAGGTTATAAGTTTGTGAGTTGGGACGATGTTGTCTTTGTTCATGTTGGCATTCCTGACTTTGCCCGTGGGTTCGATTTTTATTTCTACATCGACCCCTTGAGGAATAGTCATCCATTCTTGGGGATTTACCATCTTCACTAGAGGTTTATGAGTTGGATAACAAAAGTCCTTGAGTATCATTGGGGTGTTTATTAACATATGAAACTCTTGCATAAGCTTGAGTACTCCAAACTTCTTCGTTTGTTCTTCAATGAATTGCCTCGCTAGATGTTGCATTATCGCTATCGTGTGAAAGAGACATGGTTGTGAATTATGTGTGACTTAACTGAATTTAATTTCTTTTCTTGAAAGATATATTTTTAATACCTTGTTATAGCGATCTTGTATGATATAACTAATCTAGATAACTAGCACCATCCCTGGCAATGGTGCCAATGATGAGCGGTGAGGTACCCCTATGCTCAACCATACGAATATGAGTGTTACGCATAATTTGATCAAACTCTAAGGACTAAGTGCTTATGCACCTTCATAGAACAAGGATGGGTTAGGTGATCGTTATCTTCCCAAGCTTACTTGTATGACATGATTGTATGGTTAAGTAAACTTGAGGTATATGATATTTATGGTTTTTATGTTTTATGTCCTAGTGTTAAAGAGGGAAGAAGTGAATTAATTGAATAAATAATTTAAATTAACTAATTAGCTAGGTCTTAACTAGTCCTAACACCAACATCCATACCCACTTTCCATACACATCTTGAACTAATGCACCACTACTGGGATTACCAAATGCTAATCGTTACTGGGTTACCAAGTGTTCCATGCATGCTCGAAGTGGTTGTACTGAGTGTGCTTACTTGTGAAAATTAACAAATCAATAAAAGAAACATTAATTAACTAATGAAAGCATTAAAGAACTGCAAATAACATTAAGGATAAGAAATAAGCTATTTTGAATGCTGCAAGGTTTATCACAAAGTTCGTCTTTATTTCCAGACACAAGGTGTGCTTAGGTACACAATGCTTGAATAAAGATCTGTTCGCTTTATGAATTCTACTGTAGGCACTCAGAAATAATTCTAACTCTGAGAGGGAGAAACTACAAGAGTTTGGGTAAGGGATTAAGAACTAATTGCCAAACCAAGTGCGCTTGCCTCTTATTTATAGGCAATGAGATAGGTCTTGATATCAGATGTCCGATATCGCTTGGTAGGAGACGATATCACAGACCCGATGCTCAACCATACCAATATGAGCATTACGCATGATCCAGTTAAACTCCAAGGACTAAGTGCTTATGCACCTTCACAAAACAAGGATGGGTTAGGTGATCATTGTCTTCCCAAGCTTACTCATATGGCATGATTGTATGGTTAAGTAAACTTGAGGTATATGATTTTTATGCTTTTTATGTTTTATGTCCTGGTGTTAAAGAGGGAAGAAGTGAATTAATTGAATAACTAATTTAAATTAACTAATTAGCTAGGTCCTAACTAGTCCTAACACTAGCATCCATTCCCACTTTCCGTACACATCCTGAACTAGTGCAACACTACTGGGATTACCAAACGCTAATCGTTACTAGGTTACCAAGTGTTCCACGCATGCTCAAAGTGGTCGTATTGAGTGTGCTTACTTGTGAAAATTAACAAATCAATAAACGCAACATTAATTAACTAATAAAAGCATTAAAGAATTGTAAATAACATTAAGGGTAAGAAATAAGCTATTTTGAATGCTACAAGATTTATCACAAAGCTCGTCTTTATTTCCGGACACAAGGTGTGCTTAGGTACACAATGCTCGAACAAAGATCCATTCGCTTTATGACTCCTATTGTGGGCACTCAGAAATAATTCTAACTCTGAGAGGAAGAAACTACAAGAGTATGGGTAAGGGACTAAGAACTAATTGCCAAACCAAGTGCGCTCACCTCTTATTTATAGGCAATGAGACAGGTTCCGATATCAGATGTCTGATATCACTTGGCAAGATCTAATATCACAACCTCGATATCGTAGCTCATCATACCCCCACGACTGAATGAAAACTCATCCTCGAGTTCCTTACAAAATATTGGGAATGTATGGGATTATTGATTGAATGACAGTTGATGATGACATGGGATGATAGACTCAAAGTGCCCAGGGAACGGATCAACAAATATATTACAGCATTGGTGTTCAAGCCCATTGTGGCGAACACTATACATAGATGACATCTAGAGCCTCATTCGATAGCTTGAAGAGAGAGAGAGAGAGAGAGAGAGAGAGAGAGAGAGAGAATGAGGCATGTTTCTGCCAATGTTGAAACTATGCATACCATTGTTCATCTATAGCCACATGTTGAAACTTGTTCCTTGCATAAATGCTCTAGCTCCAGTCCATCCTTAGTGCTCCCTCCTACCCTAGTCCATTGTTCATGTGATCGCCATCTACAAAAACAACATAGTCACGAATTAGCAAGGATAGATAAGATATAATGTAATTGATACCTTGCCTCAATATGAAGCACCTTGGCTAGGTTGTGGGTATGTNATGGCAGATACTGGGTTAGAGGTTTATGACTGATAACTACCCAAGGTGTAGGGGTAAGATAATTATGGAATGGAAAAATTTGTGACAGGACCCCCACGACTAAGAACGAACCTCCAATAGCAATAAGGTGGAAATATTTAAAGAATAATAAGGATAAGAGAAATAACAATGGTGAAGCCAATAAAACCAAAGCAAATAGATGTCATTGATGGGGGTGAATGAGAAATAGGTGATTGCGAGAAATGTTGAAGGGAAAGAGCTTAACAATTGCACCAAAAAAAGAATGCTAGTGGGTCCTTCCCAAAGCAGGCTCATGACCTGAATTCCCTAACAAACCTACAAACCAAAGAGTCCATAGGCTCTTAGAATGACATATGAAAACAAAGGTTAAGGACTTACCCACAAGAGTTTTACCGAAGAGTAACAATGCGTCAACCAAGATATAGACTCATCATAATACTGGCAATGAGGTGGAATGTGGAAAGTAATATGGAAAGAGAGAAGAGAATGGGATGGAGTCCCAAAATTAAGGTGGTGTAAAGTCCCTTGTGTAATATGTGGTTAAGGTGACTTAATAAAATTCTATCCAAATCCAGATTCAACTATCCACATCTAGTGACCTCGCATCAACACACTTGACCAACCCATCCTCTTAAAGTAACAAGAATGTGTCCACAAAGTCACCACCATTCCAACAAGAGAAAGATAGAGCAGCAGGAAGTGAGAAAGGGCCTTAGTTAGAGGGAACCTTCAGGCATGGGTAACATGTCTTCCAGTGCCATAACCAGTGCTTGTAGCTCATGTTTCTTTATTATGTCTATGGGGTGTGCTTTGAATTCTCATCAATTTTTTTTGTAAGAACCACACCATGAAAATACTTATTTGATTTAGTCAACTTCCTGATATATTAGTCGATAGCAGAATGACATAGGACTTTATGAAAAACATCCAAGTACCCCTTGAGAATAACTAGCACAAATGCATGGAATCCCCTTGAGGTCACACCCTTTTCCATCCATTTGAATCTTTCCTTGGTTCGAAGAGTACTAAGGCACCGATTCATTAATAAGTTTTCTTAGAAAAGGGATAGTACATTTCCAAAACAACGGAGATCATAGAGTTGCATGGATAATTGGGTGACATGGACTCATTGCCTATTTTATCAAAAGAAACCATATCTTAGCATCAACATTGAAAGTCAAAGGTAAAAATCAAACATTAGCACTTAACACTTATTATAATACAACCCACCATCGTGAACACTTATTATGTGATGAATAAGAATAAATCAAACAAAGAAATAGTAAAAATGTTGACGATGATGTAAAAAAAAATAAGTAAAGATGAGCAATGTGAAAAAAAGGCAAAGGAACTGAGGGCTTAGAATGGTTAGCATTGGTGGCCATCTCCTCCATGACTAAATTGAAAGGAGGAGATATAAAATAATGAGCAAGGTTGTCCACCAACAGAGGTAGTATTAGTATTAGCAGTTTTAGGCTCATGGAAGGGTTTGATTTACTGGATGTTGACCAATAACTTCTTATTTGGGCTTTCAAGTTTGTAGATCATCATGGCCCCTGAAGGAAAAGTTTCATGGATGATATAAGGTCCTTCCCATAGCATTTCAAATTTAGTTTCTTGAGGTATATGTGTGGGATTCCAATAAAGAACCTTATCTCCTGATTGGTATTTGACTTTCCTAATCCTTAGGTCATGTTGTTGTTTGTTAAAGGCCTTGTGTAGTTCATTGGATGACAGGGCGACTAGTGGATTCTCATCTAGCAAGTTAAGGTTTATTAACTATTCTTTTTATGCTAGATTGAGGTCAATGTTAAGGTCACATGTCGTGGATAGTGTATGGAGCTCAGCTTGAATATGAAGCGTTGGAAGTTTACCGTACACTAACTCATAGGGAGAGTAGCCGATAGGGAGTTTCCATGTGGAGTGGTATGCCCAAAGATCATCGTTCAGTTTGGTGCTCCAGTCTCGCCTATACTTGCTAATGGTTCATGTCAATATTTTTGTGATCTCCCTATTGGTGACTTCGACTTAACCATTCGCTTGAGGATGATATGGTGTAGTCAGTTTATGTTCAACTCCTAAGCATTGCATTAACTTTTGAAAAGTCAAACATGTAAAGTGTGTACCATTGTCCGAAATAAGTGCACGAGGTATGCCAAACCTATTTACAATTTGTTGTTGAATAAATTGTGTAGCAGTAGATTATGTATAGTCCATAACAGCGGCTGCTTCTACCCATTTTGTAACATAGTCAATAGCAACAATAATGTAGGCCTTTCCATTGGACATTGGTGTAATAGGCCCCATAAAATCAATACCCCATATGTTGAAGGGTTCTAAAGGTTGAATCCATTATTGCGGACCCTCCATTCTAATAGTCATTCCCCCATCATGTTGGTAGCGCTCATAAGATTGGACAAAATGATGAGCGTCCTAGAACAATGTAGGCTCATAATATCTTGCAAGAAAGATTTTTATGGCTATTCATCTCCCCATGTAATGATTCCCACAAGGGCCCTCATGAGCATCTTGGAGAACTCACAATTGATCTACATCAAGAACACACCATTGAACCAAGCCATCGAGACATACCTTATAAAGGTGTCTGTTGATTTCCATGAAATATTTGGCTCAGTGAAGAAACTATTGTTTCTTTTTAACATCTTACCCTTGTGGTGTTTCTTGTGTAAGTAGATAAGTGAGAATGCTATTATACTAATTTGTATCAGTGGGTAAGTGATTCTTTATCACACCTGCAAAGAGGATTTTATTAGGGAAACAATCAGAAATTGGATATTCATCCTCTTTGTTGTCCCATCGCAACTGAGATAAATGATTAGCAACAACATTCTCAGTGCCTTTACGATCAATCATCGTAAGATCAAACTCTTGTAAGATCACGAGCCATCGTTTGATGTGAGCACTCACCATTGGTTTATTCATTATTAATTGAATTTCACTATGATCTGTATGTACAAATATCTTATAGCCCAATACATAGTGCCTAAATTTTTCTAGTGCAAACACCATAGCCATTAACTCTTTTTTCATTGTGGTGTAATTGAGTTGTGCACTAGCAATACTTCGACTTGCACAGTGGATGTAATAGGATCATTTTTGGTCATCCAACTGTGTAAGTGCAACTCCTAAGGCAAAGTTGGACATGTCAGTCATTATGTCGAATGGTTTGGACTAGTCAGGAGGTTGTAGAATAGGTGTTTCTACAAGCTTCTGTTTTAAGGTTTAGAAGGCTAGCTCACATTCCTTGGTCCATTCAAAAGGTACATCCTTCTTCTTTAGTTCTACCAAAGGCTTCGCAATCCTTTAAAAGTTCTCAATAAAGCATCTATAATAGCCAATATGTCCAAGAAATGATTAGATATCTTTTATAGTTTTAGGTTGTCGAGTGATTCCTTGGATGACCTTAATCTTGTTAGGATCTACTTCTATCCCTGTTTGTAAAATATTGTACCCTAATACAATGCCTTCTTGAACCATTAAATGGCTTTTTTGCTAGTTGAGCCTTAAGTTGGTTTCTACACATTGTTTCAGTACTTTCTCTAATCGGTCCAATTCTTGTTCAAAGTCCACTCCATAGGTGGAGAAATCGTCCATAAAGCCGTCCACACCATTTCCTATTTGCTACTGAAAGATACTTAGAACCAAATGTTGAAATGTTGCTGGGGCATTACACAAGCCAAACAGCATCTGCTTATATGTAAATTTCCCCCAAGGACTTATGAACATAGTCTTGGCTTGGTCTTCTGGTGCTATTTGAATTTGATTATATCCACTGTAGCCATCCAGAAAACTATAGTAGCAATGCCTTGTAATGGTATCTAAGACTTGGTCGATGAATGGCAATGGGAAGTGGTCTTTAAATGTTGCCATGTTTAGTAGCCTAAAGTCTATACACACCCTCCATTTACCTCCCTTTTTGGGCACAATGACTAATGGACTAACCTATTTACTATCAGCAATGGGATAGATGAACCTAGCTTTTAGAAGTTGTTCAATTTCTTCTTTAAGCACTTGCTTAAGCTTTGGGTTCAGTCACCTCTGCGGTTGTTGTTGAGGTTTCATGGAGGGGTAAGTGTAAATTATATGTTGGCATATCCTAGGATTTATTCTGGTTAATTTGGGATATGACCAAGCAAAGGCTTTTGATCAGTTTTTTACCATTTTCAGTAGTCTTTCTTTTTGCTGAGGAGCCAGCTTAGTGTTAATGATTATTGATTTTCTATTTCTGAGAAATGTATACTCCATACTAGTGAGCAATGGTTTTAACTCAAGGGGCGTTTGCTTAAACTCATCAGGGGTTTCCAACTTCCCCTAGTTGATATTTTCGATGTTAGGACTTGGAAGTTGGCAATGGACTTTCTCTAATGTATCTATGCTATCAATGTAGGTGCAAGTCAAGCTCTCAGTTGGTTCCATGCATATAGTTGAATCATTCTCTTGGTCAACTATTAGCCACTGGGTGCCTTCCTCTCTTGTGGTTGCTACATATAGGCATCTTTGTATGTTAGTTATTGGTGCACACTGGCTACATGTAGACAATGTTAAACATTGTACAAACCAGGACTTCTACACGTAATTACACCTTGTGTCACTGTATGAGATGCATGAAAATTTCTTCTTCTTGATCTTTCCAAATGTATTTTCCTTTGATATTTCTAGAAAAGATCATGTATTCCTAGGCACGCATCAATTGTGCTTAGCCATGATCTTCCCATTATGATTGGGAAGTCCCCCTTAGAGTTGTTGACTTGAATCACTAGAAAATCGGTTGCATATGACCACCCATAAACAATGGTGACAATGTCCTCCACTAGTCCTAATGGGATAGTGATGGACTAGTCAGCCAACTCTAAACATATGTCACTTGTTTTTTAGTGGATGTAGGTTCTAGGTTTTGTACATTTCTTGAGAGATTAAGTTAACACCAAAACTTGAATCCAAAAGAGCTTTACAAGGTTCATTCCCAATGATTTGAAAATATATAAGAGGACTTCTAGGATCAAAGAATTTCCTAGGAAGATGGCCAGCTTTAATCCATTCGGTAATTGCATGAGTTAACATGACCATGTGTGTTAAGTATGATCATTGGTTTGAAGGAAGCTCCAAAGATTTGAATGGTGCTGAGGCGTTTGGAGAATTTTCCACTTGTGGTTGCAAGGAATTAGTCGAACTATTGCTTCTAAAGAAAGGTCTCTTCTTTATACAGTTGTCTGAACCAATAGTAGGTTGGGGGTTGACAGCCCTTATAGCATTACATTGCTGCGGCTGGGTAGGGAGCTCACCCTGCATAGCTCAAGTAGGTGGTAATGGAGCTAAGGGTGGAAGAGGTGCAGTTGAATGAGAAGGATAGTACGTTTGTGGAACCTCTTCTCTAGGAGAAGGAGTTCTATAGTACTTGTGGATTTGGTAGTGAGACTGAGGAGTAACGTGACTAGTAGAGTCACATGGAGAGATTGGCTGCTGCACATAGTAGCCATACGGGTCAGGTTGACAGTAAGGGTACTATTGATGTGGTGGTGGAATTCCCCATGATTGTGGGTGTTGCCATTGTTGATACTGTTCATTTGGTTGTGGTGGAGTTCCACTTGGATAATACATCAAGGGTTGGTAGAACTGTCTTGGGCTACCTTGAGGATAAGATAACCTTCGAGGTGTTTACCGTCTATTTAATTGTGGGTTTAGTGCATACACAGCAGACTCCTGCAGATGTGAGATTACTAGGCAACATCCCTTAGGATGGTCATATTGACATATCTCACATTCACCATCATTGTTTGTATCCGAATCCACAACTTATTCAACAATGATAGCTTTGCCCTTACCTTTGTTTCGTGCATATTTAGTTTCTTTCTTTTTTCTCCTTTCTCGATCACTACATGGTTCCCTAGACTCCTCTACTATTTTTAGAACGGTTTGAAATTTATTATCTAGGCAGTACCACATTTGGTCCACCTTTGCTGATACTTCTGATGTAAATTTTTGAATGGACAAAGTTTTCCTATTCACCATCTCTTCAAGTGGTGACTCTTCTTCATCCTCACAAAATCTAACTCCCTTCTTTTGAAGGGAAGGATCTCTGTTGTATTCCTCCACACTCTCTCTTTTCCTTAACTGTCCTTCCTCCTTGGCAACTTTCTCTAACAATATTTGTACTTGATGGGCTCTAAGCTTAGATAGTCTTCCTTGGGCATAAGTCCCAAGGGTTCTTCATGTTTCGTGCCTAAGTCCATCTACGCGATGGCGTAGTTGTTCCCTCTACAAGTAACCATGGCTAGTGTAATGATGTAATAATACATGATATCAACCCATGGTAGCATCCAAGGGTTTGTGTCCTCCTTGTTTCCATCCTTGGATTTTCTTTCACAGGTTGGACACTTAGGAGTACGTTTGATACTCATCATTGAATAGTTTTAACATGGTACTCAATCGGTGAATGGATTCTAGTTCTAAGAACCTATACTAGCTTTCTACTTCCTTGATCAGTGTTCATGGAAACAACTTGAGTTTTTGCCACTCGTTTTCTATGTTTTGCAAGGCACATGCATTGTGAAATGCTTGCAAATGATTTTGAGGATCAGCATTGTATCCCCCTTCTAATCATGGGATATTGTTCATGTACAATATTTTGATCCCAAGGTCTTTTTGTTGCCTTTTTGGGATTCTAACAGCCTTAGTTATATGTAGCATACTTCGGGTAGTGAGTAGGGGTTCATTGTGATCGTGTTGTCTATGATGTCTATGATGCCTATGCTATTCCCTACTCTCCCTCCTTTCCTGGTGTGTTTCTCTAGAATGCCCTTGTCCCCTTTCTCGACTGTTTTGTCTATTATTCCTATTTCACCTACCATTATCGTTAGGGTCTTTCCCTCTGCAACTATGTTTTGATCCTGAAGGAGTGGGGGAAGGAGATGATGAAGGTGAAGAGGAAGGAGGACCATCACCATGATGGTGCTTGCTACCTTCTCTTCAGTGGTCATAGCCTTGATCGCAGTTACGATCAGAATGTCCATCTTTGTCATGTGTTTGTGTTCCTTTTTCAGATCCTTTGTGTTCATTGGTACCAAAATCTAGGTTATGAATAGTTGAGTGAAGATTCTGATACACAACCCCTTGACTAAATTCAATGGGAGGAAGATCATTTTGTGGAAGACCTCCTAAGGCAGGTTCACCACCCTCATTTTTACTTAGGACATACAGGACATCCTGAGACCACTTCCCCTTCATAGATTTATGATGTCTCTCCTGTTGTAAGTCCCTTTGACATTGTGCCTTCATGGGTCGATACTCTCTCGAGTTGTGTTCATGCACAACATACTCTACCTATAAGTGCTACATACCAATTCATGTGAGAGCACAAAGAAGCATGCTTGGAACTAAACGATCGAGGGGTAACACTATGTTACCTTCTAAATCATGCCAACGCAGTTGTTCATCCTGGTGGAGGATAAAGGTAAAGTTTGGTATAGACTCATTGGGATGAAAGTATACCACATGAAACTGTTGGGACACTGGTGGGTCATCATGTGTACTATGGCTCTAATTGTTCTTTGTATCAGACCTAGGCGGTGAAACACTCTCGTAAGAAGAAGGAGACATAATTAATTCTTTAGTGTGCAACACTTTTCTCTTCTCTTTTTTAATAATTTTAAGATAACCAACCCTAAGGGTTTGTTTCAACAATGGGAAGATTCCTAAGTTCTAATTAGCACACAAACAACAAATTCCCCGACAACGGCACCAATGATGAGTAGTGAGGTACCCCTACACTCAACCATATGAATACCAACATTCATGCACGATCTGGTCGAACTTCGTAGATAGGCTAGTTGTGGTATCTAGATAGTTACACGTTGATCGCAGTTCACTATCTTTTCACCTAGACTAGTATTTGCTTTGTCACATATGGTTTAGTCCAGAGTAAGTTGTATGATGTGGTTCTAAGCTAGTGCTACTCCTAAAGGCAATGGAAAATAACTTGTTTTAAGCTAAGAGGGAGTGGGAGAAGAGAATCTAAGCTATCCTAAGTGCGATGAACATCTATCCTTAATCATTGGTACACATCTTGGACCTCGTGTACTACTTCTAGGATTACCAAGCATATATTACTTAAGCGCTCCTAGATACACTACTGGGTTACCAAGTAGTGATACTTGAATGCTCATGATCAAGTTGTACTCATTCCGCATTTAATAACAAGGATAGTAAATGAAGGGTAAGAAAAATTAATTAGGAAAACAATAAATAACAATAACAGTAAGCAATTAAAACTAAGTGAATGCTGCAATGATGAAGTAATCTTGATCTTTATTGCCGGTCATGTGCATGTCCAAGTACGTCACACTCAAATAAAGGTTCTGTACAATTACAATCATCACACTGTGGGCATGCACTAGGGAAAGAGTTGAGATGAACTAAAAATGAATAAAAAGACTCTACACTTACACCTACTTACTTCCCCTTCCTATGCGCCTAAATGTGATATTTATAGGCTTACACAAGAACCACGATATCGTGTATCTGATATCATTATCCAAGCTGTGATATCACATACCTGATATTGGGGGTCTGATATCAAGGGTCTGATATCAAAGGTTTGATATCAAGGGTTCAATATCAAGGGTCTGATATCAAGGGTCCGATATCATCACTTGACAAACCATGATTCATCAATTATAATATATTTTGAGAAAGATGATTACTCCTAATATTTCGAATCATTTTCCTTTGCATTTTAGCAATCATTTAAGTGACCAAAATGATATATAACATTTGTTTTTAAAAGGAAATGTTGCTTAATGCAATACTATATTAGAGTAATAGCTTTACTAATTAAAAATATATTTTATATTTGTTTTCTAGTCATAAGGTAATCACTATGAAATGCATCATATAATAAGGAATTCCTTTTTTAGAGCATTACTTTACAACTGTTGATGATGATTATGGACCTCTAATTCATGTGATGTAGTGGAGATTAGTAATGAAGTGGTACTTTGTTTATCACTTAACTTATAATTGTCATGGATTAGTTTTTAGATAGTAAAGAAACACTGTAATTCTCCATGTTAAGCTTGATGGTGGTGTTGAATATTTGATGTGTTTTATCAAGCTCAACATGTTAAACAAGGTCTATATCATATAACATTGTATATGTCTACAATACACTATCATGGTATCCAACATCATCATAGTGTTGGTACTTATTAGTTAAAGTTTGTTATAAGTAATTTGATTATTTACATCTTTTAATTAATTTTTAACTATTTTTTGTGTCTACTTGTCTTGTTAACATGATTGTTTCTCCTAACCTATATTTGTGTGTTGGTTCTAGTTCATTCATATCACATAACATAACATAATAAAAATCATAGAAATACATTGTGTAACTTTATTTCTCTTTATTTATATTCTTGACTATTCAAGTATAATGTATATAATCAACATCAAGGCTATGAAAGTGTTCACGAAGTGTTATAATTTCTATGTTACAGTACTCATCAAAGTATTTCTAGTTTCCTTGGACCTAGTGATCTGAATGTCATAAAACTTAAATATATTAATATATCCTAATTGTTGGACCATTTCTTAATTAGAAAGAAGTATTTAAAGCTATATTTGAAATTATGTTAATAATATGCATAGAATAATATGCCACCTTAATCTATAGAAATTTTGCTACTTGTTTATCATACATCATGTATCTAATCATCTCTCTTATTTATCTATTCTTTCATTCTATACCATTGTTCTGTTATGATGTGTATGGCACCATGAACTCTTATTTTATATCAATGACACCATAATAAGCTTTGAATTCATTTTAAACATATTCTTTACCATGATTAAGCCTTAGAATTTTTATATTTTTGTTCTTCTTAATATTTAGTCATTTCCTTGAAATGCATAAATTTTTCTACAATTGACACTTATGTGCCAAATCATAAAGCCACATCATTTGATTAAAATCATTAATGAGAATAACAAAGAATATTCCATTTCTTATTCCTTGTAGCATAAATAGGTCACAAACATCTAAATGAATAACTTCAAGTGGTTGTACTATTTTAATTTCATGGTGTAATAGAAATGGTAGATGCTGGATCTTCCCAATCTTACATGCTTCACAATCAAATTATTTATGCTTATCAAATTTGGAAATATCATGATAGAATTGATGCATTATTCTTTGGATTTTAAGATTTACATGTCCTAGCCTCAAATGCAATTGTAACAATTGATCTTCATTATCTAACATATACAAACATTTAATACTATTATCCACTAAAATGATTATCACCTAGAGCCACAATACTCATCATGTTAAGCAAGGTCCTAAGAGGATTGGTAGATGAGAAAAAGCCTAACCTCTTTAAGTGGCTACACCTAGCCTCAAATCCAGGCCTTCAACTTGAAAAACAAGTGCTTTACCATCACTCAAATGACAATCCCTTTAATATCATGATCCACTATTTTAAATATATCATTGCATGGTACACCATGGACTAATATCTTACTATCATAGTACATAATGTAATATGAATTACCATGACCATTTTCATTCAATTCAACATTTAAATCCTCATTAACAAGTTGATATTCTAAAATTTATATCATGAAAAACTTGTTATTGTAATAAACATCTTTTAAATTTAGACCAAAAATGTCATGTCCCTACATTTCGTAATTTTTACTCAACAACCATGCCCAATGCACCAAAATCACAACAAAGATAAATTACCAATAAAATGTCATGAGATACTAGAATTAATATATATATATATAACCATTAGATGTATTATTATTCATGATGAGGACATTAAAATCCATCAGTGGAAGTGGAGGTTGAGATTCCTTCTTTACAGTATTAGCAAACTTAGACTTTAACACAAATGGTTTTTCATTTTTCTTATTGAGTTTCTTGGTACTATTTTTAGCAAACTAATTAGGATACTACTTAGTCATTAATTTTTCTTTGGAATTATTCTACTTATTATAATAATGATTAGTATCATAACTACCTTCCTTCTTACAAATATTATAATACTAATATGGTCATTGTGTTTTCTAATCATTGTCATTCTTCACCATCATTTGTTGAGTTAAGAATTTAGCATTGGAAACATAGGAATTTATTTTGACTTCTTGTTCCAACAATTTTTCATAAAGCTCCATCATAGTATATGTCTTCCCACTATTCTTTATTGTTTGATGGAAGATGCCATACATTGGAAAAAGCACTCTCAACAAATAAAATTTGGACATTTCAAGCCTAAAGACCAACTTGCAACATGGATACCTTTGCACAAGTGGCTACTAGTTCATCTTCTTTCAATCTTAAAGAGTTCAATTGATTTTCAAGAGATACAATCTTTGATTCATTTTTAACATTAAATGTCTCCTCAATTTTCTATTATATCTTATAGGTAGAATCTTATTTTACCATTAGCTACATGAACACTTAAAACGTACTCAAGACAATAAGCATCTATTCTATCTTATTATTGTCATCCACTATAATAGTTTCCACCAACATTTTCTTGAGGCCATTACCTCAGAGTAAAAATTTTCATATATTATAATTTGAAGCATTCAAGACTTAAGTCTTTAGGCAATATCACATAGGTTCTAACTTGTCATGGCTATATAAAATTCCCTCTTCTAATTCTTCTTAGAAGTCATTCTTAACTTTAAGATTGTCCATTGTCTTACTTCGATATTATGTTAAGTTTCTAGGATGTTTAATTAAGTAATCCTTATGATGAGACAACATAAATTGTGACTTACAATTGCTACATCCATGTCCAAATTGTGAAGGATATTTAAGTTATGTGAAGTGATGTTTTATGAGTTAAATCATCATAACCAAATGTAACAAGGTAGAAATAATTAACAATTATTGTTAACTGATTTAGTTGCAAGTTAGCTAAAACATTGTTTAGTTCTTTATTGTGGTGGTGATGACATTGTCATGATTATATCAAAGGATGGTGATCATAAAAAAAAAATAGGAAAAGAACAAAAAAAGAAAATGAAGAATTTGAAGATATTTAACACAATAAAGGGGGAATGTGCATTACTAGATGTTTTCCATGTAGCTTCCAACGATAATATGATGTCTTTTTCATGAGCGCAACAATGATTAAGACATTGACCCCATGTCTAAAAATTATTATTAGGAGTTTCTTCCAGGTTCATAATAATCAAATTAATAGCATGTCCAAAAGCACATTCCATAACGATGTGGATCATAATGTTTTTCATCATGAAAAGACAAATTACATCTTTAAGCTTAGCTAAAAACATAGAATTGTCCTATGCTCAAAAAGCCATCCAAAAAATGAACTTTAGACCTACAAAAAAGCTTTTAAATTTGACTTCACCAAGTTGCTTTCAGAATAGAGGCATCATATAGTGTGGAATTCCAATTACCCCTAGTGCCATGGTGTGGTGGAGGGAGGTGGGAAAGGAAAGCTATGTTCTCTCCTCTATTAAAAAGAGGGGCCATTTTTCTAAGTAATTTATTAAGAGGCCTATCTAATAGGACAAAGTAGGTTCACTCCAATAATTAGTCACATTCAAATACTAAATCGAGATATTATGAAAAGATAATTAATTTTCTATAAAACAAGAAAACTAGCTTTTTTTGATTATCTAATTGAAAGATTACAACAAGGTTCCCAAAACCCACAAATATCCAAAACCTTTCACACTCTAACAATATTGTAAAGCATGAGGCTTTACAACCACACAATGGTTATTCTTAGTGCAATACACAACCAATAGAGAGATTCTCCCATAATTCAAGAATGAAATCTTAACCCACAAGTAAGACTAAAACACAAAGGTCTACACAATTGACCTTGCAGCTACAACCTCTATGTAGTCACTTAATGTGCTCTCCCACACCTTGCCCAAGATCTCATCAACTTACAAACTCTCAATGAGAAATCTCATGAACTCTCATCCTTCTACTCTCTCTCATAGTATCAACCTATTGGCACCTGTTTGGGACTGCCAACATTTCCTTCAGTCTTGTGATTGAAATAATAGGAAAACGAAAGTGTTCCTTCAAACTTGAGTTTACGTGTTTGCTAGTCTCTGGAAACACCAAAGTCTAGATACCTCTAAATAAACTCAATAGTAATAAAGAAAAGTAAGTGTAAATGTGTCTTTGTTGTTTTGAATGTTGAAATGATTGGGTTTGTGTATGAAATTGTAATAGGCTATTATAACAGAATATCAACTAACCTTGTTCAATACTGTAAGTCATTAAGGATTCCTATTTTGTCAAGTCACTTAGTCTATATAGTCTCTATAATACATTGCTTGAAATAGATAAAATTTCCCCAAAATGCTTAAGCACAATTTTGCAAAAATCTACTCTTAGTTTTATTTAGAGAGAAAAGTCCACAAGAAAATTAGAAATAGAGTGAGATTCAATGGATTTTGAATGAAAAGAAGAGAGAAGATAGATTTGTGTAGAATCTCAAACATTAAAGCAAGATAAATTGAACATGAGGAAACACTTTGGAATAAAGCTATTCCAATTTAATCCAAGGTGTTAGAAATTGTCCTAACCCTCTGGGCTTAGTAAGCAATTTTGTAAAAGACACTTTTATTGAACTACCCAAAATGCTTTGTAAAATTAAAATTCAAGTTATTATATGGCTAGTTAACAGATGTCAAGAATTGCAAATAATAGAGCTATCATAAATGATTTAACAATTTCAAGATTAAACATGAGGAAAAACTTTAAAATAAAAGCTATTTCAAGTCAGTTCAAAATATGAAAAATTTTCTAAACCCTCTAGACCTCAATAAGCAATTTCATAAAGACATTACTATTAAATTGTTCAAGACGTGTTTTGAGACATAAATGCAAGCTCTTATGTGGCTAAAGAATAGCTATCTAGAATTACAAGAAATTAAGGCTATAAGAGCAATCAAAACATCCCAAAATTAAATGCCAAGCACAGTAATATCTAGACTATTAGCTAAGCAACTAAGACAAAATGAGGAGAAAAATAATAACTAGTAGGATTAAAACCAAGCAACTACACCAATGTTGCAATTAGCAAGTCATTCTTACAAATAATATTCAATATGTCTTCTATTTTCCGCTACTACTTTCTCTCTACCCTTAAGCTTTTTTTTATAGTGGCTTCTTGGTAATTACAAACATCATGAAAAATTAAGGTTAGTTACAACCACCATGGAAGTTAGTTATAACTACCATAGAAATTAAAAGCTATAATTGACCCTTGTTCCATACACATAAGACTTTGAAGAACTATCCTATAAATTCTCTTTTTCTTACAATATATATATATATATGGCTAAATAATAAATATATATCATATAAATACATATCTAAACTGTTATTACAATACATTATGGCTTTGAAAATTTCTTGACGTAGTTCTCCACTATGTCGAAACCACATAGAGATTTAATGGCATCCATGGTGGCAAGACTATCCATTCTGAAATAACAGCTATCACCCCAGTGATCTAGACGTGCTGCTCTGATGGCCTCTCTTATTGCCTCTCTTATTGCACAATGCACAAATGGAGCTAAAAGCAAAGGTGGTTCCCCATAAGGTTTTGAAGAGAATATATTTCTGATGAACAGTACTACTGAATAATTCAACATCAAGTCCACGTGATATGCCGTCCACTGTAGGCACTTTATATATCCATGTTCCATCAGACAGCAGGTTCCCATCCTCACCTACCACAGGCTCTTCTGTCGTGAAATAACCAATTCCTTGAACAAATGCCCCCTCAATCTGACCGAGATTCACTGCAGTATTTAAACTTCTTCCATAATCATAAAGTGTGTCTGATTGGAGAATTACACAGGCTCCTATTAAGAGATCAATCTCTACCTCTACCTCAGCTGCAGCATCACGATAGTGGCATATGTTGAATTGTTTGGATCGGCAGCCCAAAAAGGTCTGCCTATCAAACAATTCCTTGTTTCAGCGTTGCGGCAGGAACTTTACTGCCATGCTGTTGCCGTCCGGGAAGGTGACCCTGTAGACGCCCCTGTGCCCGATTTCTAGGCCGAATC
The DNA here is from genome assembly GCA_015680685.1 of Gnetum montanum. Classification (NCBI taxonomy): domain Eukaryota; kingdom Viridiplantae; phylum Streptophyta; class Gnetopsida; order Gnetales; family Gnetaceae; genus Gnetum; species Gnetum montanum. Next base: position 257,021 of record MNCI01032974.1, on the reverse strand, counting down.
CGTCAGTGATCATTATTTTCCGCTGCTAACTGTATCCTTAATTCGTGGATCATCCACTTCTTGAAGCGATCACGACCGGTGGAGCAATCATGAGAGAAGACACGATGCCTGCAGCGAACCCCCCGGACAAAACAGTTAACACCCGTGAAGGAATGGAATCACTAAAACTGCCCATCTTCATTTTGTTTCCTTGCTCTCGTATTGGCATTTTTTTCAGTCGGCTCCAAACCTTTATTATTAATATTGGAATCAAAGGATTTCCAGGCTCCTTGCAGCCTGTCATCAGGTGGTGCTCCAATATTCATTGTACTCGATGAGCAGGATGCACCACCAATCTTCTGATCCAACACAAACCTGACACGTTTCATGCTTGCATATATTCTGCGATCGAAGTTGGTTTTTGTTTCAAACAACCCAGCTCTCTGCCACCAACGGATTTGAATAACTTCTTCCTTGTTCAGATGGCTAATCTGCTTGAAATTTTTTCTTCATAATCCAGGATATGGAAGTTGATTTCTGTGTCGGGGCCTCTGAATCTGCGAGCAGCCCTATTGTACGCCCTGGCAGCCACCTGCACCGTATCAAACCCACCCACAGGCCAAGATACACTTGCTTTCCGCAATCTCATATCTGAGACTCCCAGCATTCGGTGCACTTATAAAACGTACACCTTGGAACTGAGAGCTTTTAGAGCGTAGCCCATGCTTGTTCCTCTTTGCAATTTGGAGTGGAATGCCAGACGAAAGAAAATCCCCGTTGCAAAGTTTTGGATTATTCACGGGGAGCTCCAGAGTCCCTATACTGGAAGCTAAACGGATGGTAAGGTTGTGTAACAGTAGATTCAAAGGACGCTTCTTTAATTGGGAAGAATTGCCTAATCATGCGTCCAGAACCGGCTAAAGATGAGGGCACTGGAGATGTGTTCAAATCTAGTAGGCTGCTGCTGCTTTTCCCACCACAAGAAGCCATCGGTGCACTACTCATCCCGTACGGGTCATCTCTGGAATTTCAAAATGTCTCCTATCAATTCTAGCTTTTAGATGAGATGTCTACTATTTTTGAAGATGTCTCCTTCTTGGAAAGACATCTTACCTGAGAAGTCTTCACTTTCAGTAACACATCTTATCCAAGACAGCTTCTTTGTCAACAAGAAGTATTCTCCAACTTCAAGACGTCTCATAGTAACTCAAGACATTTTTTATAAAGACTTTACTCAAGACATTTTTTATAAAGACTTTACTCCACATCTCCTTGACCTCCAAGACATCTCCACAAAGCCTAAAAACTACAAAACATCTTCACAAAGCCTGAAAACTACATAACATATACACAGGGAAGAACAAATGGAAACAGAAAAGGTTTCCCTACACCAACCTTCCTACCCTTCAAAAAATGAACTCATGTGAACAAGGGAGTATGGATTGAAGTGATCCCCCACTCATGAAGTTTGGTCTCATGGACCCATACAACATCATCCACGAATTGATCCTTCTAATGGATCAAATATTCATGCCTTTTGACTTCCTAAGTGCTAGAAGCTTCCCTCCAAAAATTAGGCTTTTGTTTGCCCTCATTCCTCTTAAGGACTCTTTCTTCAACCTTTTTCTCTAGAATTAATTTAACTTGTGCATGGAGATCCCTAATCTCTTTCACAAATCAGCACTAAGTTGAGCTTCACCATCAAAGCTCTTTAAGGTATTCACCATCTTTGAACAAAACCCATAGTTCACCTCAAATGAGCATTTCCCAATAGCAACATGAAAAGCATTATTGTATGAAAATGTAGCATGACACAAGAAGTTTTCCTAGCTATTTGGTTTTCCATCACATGAACATCTCAAAATGTTTAACAAGGATTTATTCACCACCTCAATTTGGCCATTAGATTATGGATTATATGCACTAGAAAAATTTAACTTTTTTCCTAAAATTTTCCAAAGGGACCTCTAAAAGCAACTTGTGAATTTAGAGTCTTTGTCATTAATAATATTCAAAGGAATTTCATGCAACTTCACAATATGCTGGAAAAATAAATTTGCAACATGAGAAGCATCATGCATCTTCTTGCATGGAACGAAGTGTGTCATCTTGGAGAACCTGTCAACAACAATAAAAATTATATTGTTTCCACTTTTGGTTTTTGGAATACCACTCATATAATCCATAGATACACTTTCCCATGGATCCTTGAGAATTGGTAAAGGCATATAATGTCCATATACTCCTTTACCTCCTTTGGGCTTCTAATAAGTCAAATACTCCTTCACAAATTTCAAAACTTTAATTGCCATACCAGGCTAAAACTAGTGCATGCCCACAAGTTCCAACGTTTTATCCCTACCCATGTAACCTTCCATGTTACTACAATGCTTTTCAAATAAATTTTTTTTTCCTAAAATCATAATTGGAAATACAAACCTTTTCATTCTTAAATAATAATTCATTTTGAATATAATAGTCCCTCCATTGGTCTACCCTACTTCTTAATGACTCTTTGAGGCTTCTCCAAACCTACTTAAGATCAACATCATGCTCATACAAATTGGTAAAATCACCCATGCCTAACACACGAGGTATGCTAAAATTAACCATATGCACCCTGGATAATGCATCAAACACCACATTGGCGACTTCAACAAAAAATTGAACTCCTAAAATTGTGCAATCCATTTCATGTGCTTTGCACTCAACTTATTTTGTGAGTATAGAAATTCAAGTGCTTTGTGGTCCATTATCAAAGTGAACTCCTTGGGTAACAAATAATACCTCCAATGCTTGATTACTTGGAGAATAGTGTACAACTCTTTTTCATATACGCTATATTTTTTCCTTAACTCATTCAACTTTTCTAAAAATAAAACAACAAGCCTAAATTGTTGTTAAAGTACCCCACCAATGGTAAGTCCACTTGCATCCACCTTCACTTGAAAAAACTCAAAATTTGGAATTGCAAGCACTCATTCATTGGTAATCTTTACTTTCAACAAGTCAAAGCTTCCTTGGGTTTTAGCATCCCACTTAAAATCTTTATTTTTCTTCAACAAAGCACACATAGGCCACAAAATAGCACTAAAATATTCGATGAACTATCTATAAAAACCTACTAAACCAAGAAATGATCTTACCTTCCTAATATTCTTAGGATTTGTCCAATCCCTACTAGCCTTTACCTTGGTAGACTTCATATGAATTTGGTTTTTAGAAACCACATACCCCATATATGTGATTTCCCTCTTGAAGAAATAACTTTTCTTCACATTGATCACCAACTGTTCCTCTTCCAACTTAACACACATCATCCTTAAGTGATTCAAGTACTCTTCCTCATTAGAGCTATACATGAAAATATTGTCACAAGAGAAATTACAACACTTACTAATCAAGTCCTTCAATACATCATGCATCAACCTCATGAATGTAGTAGGTGCATTCGTAAGTGCAAATGACATCATCAACCACTTAAACAATCCATCTGATGTCTTGAAAACATCTAGTCCCAATCCAAAACAATAGTTTTCTATTAAGGTGTTCTCCTCTATTTACATTCCTCATGAATGCACAAGAATTAAATTCAAAAACATTCTTAATTTTTGAAGCATTAGGATTATCTCTTTGAAGACCTTGGCTTGATGTCTTCTTCACCTCCATGGTTTGCACATTTTTACCTTTGTCTGCCTTGTGAAGTGGATATTCCCATTACTTGTGTCTTCATTTTTCACACTTAAAGCACTAGATTTTTTATGAGTTGCTACCTTGACCCTTACCTCCCTTGCCTTGGTCCTTTTTGGCTTTATCCTTCTCATTACCTTTTAGTCTTCTTGTCATGGTTGTCATCCTTACTTCAAATTTTTACTTGGATTCCTTTTCAGATTTGAATCCCCTATCCTTCCCCTTGGAAGTTTATTTGCTCCTATTTCTAATCACTTAATTTCTTATCAGCTTTGACTATCAAATCATAAGCCTCATCAAGAGTTTATGGCTCATAAAAAGATAACTCCTGCTCATACATCATTTTGAGACCTCCTAAAAAGATTGCAGCCTTTTCATGCTCCTTCCAATTTACCTTAACTTGATGGAATAGATCACAAAATTTAATGTTGAATTCTTTAACATCCTTGTTACCTTATCTATGAATTTAACTTCATAATAGTCTATTGTCTCTAACGAGACTATTCAAATTTTCCTTTCAACCTATATTTCATCAGATCCCAAACTTTAATGGGTTAACCATTTCATCTTTATAACCCTGGGACTCCTTTTCCCATGGAGTAGAAGCCATACCTTATAATCTAAATTTAGAAATAGGTGCCCCAAGATGCAATGTTGGATATCCAATATCGTGGGGTATGTGTTGGCCTATAAATATAGCACTTGGGCCCACTATTTCCAAATAATTTTTGTCATAGCATAGTAGAGCTCTTATAATTTTTGTTCTCCAAAGTTAGAATATTTTCCAAATTGCTTGCAATAGAAGTCATTGAGTATACAAATCTTTATTCAAGCACTGTTGTACCTGAGCATAGTAGTGTGAGTGGCAGTAAAGACAAACTTTCTAATGAAACCTTCTAGCACCTTGGCTAGGTTAAATATTTTATTTATGCACTTCATGTTTTATGCGATTTCCTTTAATGATTTCAAGTAATTAAGATAAAGTAATATAGTTCAATTAAATAGAAATTAATTAAGCATACAAGTACAATTGCTTCAAGCATGCGCATGATGCTTGGTAATCCCAACAACACTTAACATTTGATAATCCAGCAACATTATACATGTTCAGGATGTGCATGAAAAGTGGGATTGGATACTTATGTTAGAATAGTGAGATATTAATTAGCAATTAGATTAATTAAGGTGGTTCATAAATTAAGTTTAACCTTGTTGTTAATCATAGACAAATAAAATATAAAATAATAAAAATCATGTACCTCAATTACACTTAACCATACAATTAAGCTCCACAACTGTAGTTGAAAAGACAATGATTGTCATGATTAGATTTCACATCCTAGAACTAGTGTACCTAGGAAATTAAGGTTTGTGAAATTTGACTAAATCACACATGAATGCTTGTGATTCGTATGGATGGATGTAGTAGTACCTTGTAGCTCATCATTGGCACGATTTTCAGGGATCTTTAGTTGTTACATGCGCTATCTAGGACTTAGTAAAAAATTATTCAAGATCAATGGGATGAACCCTAGAGTCACATCATACATTAAAATTACTACAACAATTTTGATGAAGCACACTGCATTTTTATTTCCAAACACAAGATGTCTTCTTCTCATAGGAGTGATTCTCCACCCAAGTCTGATGGAATGAATTAGTAGGTGCTCCAACAATATAGAGTGGTATATGCTTATCTTGATGAATACGTATCAAATTTCACCTTCATCTTGCACCAAGATGAACTACTGCAGTGGCGTGACATGGAGGGCAACATTGTGTTATCACCTGATCAATTCGTTCCTACAATGCTCCAACAAACTCTTGTGTGTTTGGGTCTCTAGGAACTTCATGATGAGTATGTTGTGCAAGATAGTGACACCAAGGATTATCATCCCACTGATGCACAACATATAAGGGATCAATATTTGGAGTAACACTATGAATCTGTGAAGAGAAAGTAGTACAATGATTCTCCATACCTATCATCCCAAAAAAGATGGTGGAGAACACTTCTCTAGGGATTTTTCATTTAGTAAAACTCCTCTCTTTGACTTTGGTGAAGGAGTTCAAAACCAAAACCTATAGTTCATGATTCATAATCTAGGTTTGGCACGAATGGATCCAATGACAAAGGAGGATCCAAGAAGGAGGGTCAAGGTAGGGATGCAAATAAAAGGCATAATCATGATCATGGCCACAATCACCGAATAGGGGGTAGCAGGCACTATGATGATGCTAGTTCTCCTTCCTCTTGACCTTCATCATCATCTTCTTCCTCTTTTGGTTCTAAACTCAACCATAGGGGGTGCGATCATGATGGAGGTGACCAACGAGACCAAGATAATTGAAGGGACCATTAGGCAAGTCAAGAATAGGGACATGGATGTTCAAGAGAGACTCATCATCATGAATGAAGGGGTAGCAGAGGGCATCATAGGCACCATAATCATGGCATTGATGAGCCCTTGCTTACTACCCAAAGCATGCTCAACATTACAAAGGCAATGAGGATTCCCACAAGGCACATTAAGGAAGTCAGATCAAGAGGCTAGACATGAACAATATCCCTAGGTTCGAAGGGGGATATAATGTAGATTTGCATAATCATCTCCAAGCTTTCCATGATGCATGTGCCTTGCAAAATATGGAAAATGTGGCAAAAGCTTAAGTTATTGCCTAGGACATTCATTAAAGAAGCAGAAAACTGCTACTGGTCCTTAGAACTAGAATCTATCAAATGGTAGAGTATAATGCTTAAACTATTCAATGATAAATATCAGACATACTCCTGAGTGTCCACATACTCCTGAGTGTCCAACTTGAGAAGGCAAATCCAAGGATGGAAACAAGGAACACATGAACCCTTGGATGCCACCATGAACCGATACTATTCCTTATTGCAAAAATGTCCTAGCCATGATTATTCTCAACTAGAGCAACTTCGCCACATCATAGATGGGCTCCAATAAAAAATGAGGAGAACTCTTGGCATCTATGCCCATGGGAAATTTTCAAAATTAAGAGGCTATCAAATTCAATAGTTGATTAAGCAAGTAGCAAAAGAAGGAGAGTTGAGAAAACACAAAAGTGTAAAAGAATACAACCATGATCCTTCCATTCACAAAAGGGAGGTTTGATTCTGTGATAATGAGGAGGAATCATCACTTGATGAGGTGGTGAACCGAAAAACCTTGCCACTTCAAAAATTTATCTCTCAAATTTTGGCCAAGGTTGATTAATTATGAGACTCTATGGATAGCCACTTTCAAGCTATCCTAAAAATTGCTAAAGAGTCCAAAGGACAAGGTAGTGATCATGATCACAAGAGTGTAAGAAAGTTGAACATGCCAATCAAAGAGGTAAGGGCAAGATTTCTATAATAGAGGAAGTTGTAGGAACCAAATTAGATGATGATGCTAGGTGTGACATCTACCATTATGAACATCCTAAGGGATGTTACCCCATCATGTCACATTGACAAGAGTTTGAGGTGTATGCTTTGAGTCAATGACTAGCACAAAGGCAAACACCCATAAGATTGGCTTATCCTCAAGGCAATCTTAGGCAATTCCACTAGCAATAATAGTATTATCCAAGTGGAACTCCACTGCAACCATACAAGTAGTACCAACAGTGGCAGCAACCACAGTCATCGACGCTGGCACCACTAAGGAAACAATACCCTTACAAAAAACTTGATCCATATGGGTATTACGTTCAGTAATTCCTATCTCCACATAACTCTTACAGTCACGTTTCTACTTTCCAACCTCACTATTACCCTCTCATCTATTATCAAACTGATTCTCCACATGTAAGGAGGGATACCACCTTTTATCCTTATCCTCCTCCTTTTCTTACACCTATTCCTCCATCCTTAACATAGCTACCACTTGCTCCATCTATGTAGAGTGAACTTACAACCCAACCATAACAATGCAATGCCACTAGGGTTATTAATCTACAACTGGTTCCTCAACTGAGTGGTTTGGACACTAGATCATAGAAAAGACCTTTCTTCCAACCCCACAGTCCACCTAAGCCCTCACATGCACATGCAGTTGATAACCCTACTCCTACATCTCTCTCTACATCTAATTCCTTTGAGTTTCCTTCAAATCAAATACCACTTAGAATCTATACTGTTATGCTCACTCATGCTGCATCTATTTGGATTCGGACTACCAACCTTTCCAAGAAATTAGTTGATCTTGGAAGTCTTATTTATCTACAAATTTTCGTGAACAAACTTGTAGTAATCGAAAATGTTGAAGGCTAAAACGGGACACTAAGAAGTCCATGATTGCACAGTCTTAACCCCACTTCTGCACAAGGGCCTACTAGAAACAAAGGCGGGGGTACCTAGAATGGTCTTGTTAATCAAACTGGAACTTATGGGTGTTACAACAAAATGAGTGTTAAGGGGTACACGATGTTTTGTGATGTCCATGGTGTTGCGGGTGTGAGTGTAGCAAAGGTTTTGGGCATGAAAAAAAAGTTGCAAACACATAAAAAAATTGCTTAAATGGTGAAAATTGAATAAAAATCCAAAATGTTAGAGAAAATGCTAAAATGCATAGAATGTGAGAAAGAGAGAGAATGGCATTGCCCCAAGTAGGGGGAGCGTAGTTAATTAAAAAGGAAATTTTAGGATGTACACAGAGTACAAAAAGCACAATAGGTGAGCATAGTCACAATCTTAAGGTGTTTGGCTATGAAGAACTTATCCACCATGGAGTTTGAGCTTGTCAGGTTGGCTTCCATGGTGTCCTACAAGCTACGGTGGTGTACAGTGTAATGGGCGGTGTACAATGACGTCGTAGTGATGTGCAATGGTGTTCAGTGGTGTCCCAAAGTTTATTAAGATGTGAAGGATGTGTGGATGCAAGAGTGACAATGCCAAAATGCCAACTACTGAATGGAAATGCCAACCCCTAAAATGTGAAACACAAGGGTATTTATAGGGCTAGGGTTAGTGTGAATCATGCATTGGGTGCCACATGGCAGAGGGGTAGCTACGATTATGCTAGCCCCAACTATGCTCCCACTAAAGCAAGATGGTGTTCTGCTGGTGTGCTCCAATGAATCTTGTGAGACTACCAAACTATAACTACACTGCTAAGACTGCAAATGTGAATGCCAAACAGACTGCAACGTACCTACAATCAATGCAAAATAGTGCAATTTGGAGACTACACTTAGAGACTATGCTACCCACTCTCCCAAGTGATGTTGAGCGTAGGTACAATTTGGGGGCAAATGGGGGGTGCAAAAGAAAAAAAACTTGATCTTGCTTACTAAAAGAATGTTGGAGCTAAGATGTAAGTTGGTGTTGAGTTCTAGAGCTAGTTCCAGCAAACTATGCTAACTATGCTCTAAAGCATAGCCCCAGGAGTTAGGAAAATATTGCCAAAAAATGATGCTATGTGTAGGCTATGCTAGTTATGCTCTAGAGTGTAATCCCTAAGCTGTGAGCATAGCCTTGATGCCTAAAAAAATCTAGCAAAGATGACATGCCCATGCAAACTACACTAACTATACTCTAGAGCATAGTAGGGAGCATAGGCTTAGGAGTTAGAAAATCTACCAAACTATTTTTTCCATCCCATATATGCTCAGCAATCTTTAGCTTGATACTTAGGAAAACTTGCAAATTGGTCATTCCAAGGTTGACTACATTGACTATGCTGTGGAGCGTAGTCTTGGTAGGGTGAGCATACTCAGGAAACTTAGAAAAATTTTTAGCTTCTATTAACACTTAGAAAAATCTTATAATTTTAGGTCGGCTGTGTTAACTACGTTGACTATGCTCTAGAGTGTAGCCCCAGTAGTGGAAGCATAGTCTCAACACTTAGAACAAATCTGCCAAGTTTTGATAGTTAGCCAAATTTGTAGTTGAGACCCAATAGCCCAAATTTGGTAGTGTTTCATTGGCCCCTCTTTGTTGACGTGTAAATGAATGGCCCAAGAGACATCAACAAAGAATTCAAAACACCATAGCAAGCCCAACATCAACATCGCTCGTCAATACTTAACCAAATGTCACTTCATCGTGCTCAAGAGTGCTAAGGGTAATAGTATGCTAGGGATAATGAATATAGGGAGCATGCTAAGAGGTAATAAGGGAATGAGATGTAAATAATGTATGCCACTACAAGATGTGGAGTCAACACAAGTAACAGGAATTGTGGCACCAAGGAGGCTTGCCATTAAAACAATGACCTCTCATTGAAGTGTGTTGAACCCAAAAAAAGTTGTTCAATTTTAATAAGTAATTTTGTCAAACTTATGCATTTTAATTAATTTCATTCTATATTTCATATAGTTAATTTTTATTTAACGATTATTTTAATTGTTTGTGTAAGTTGTAAATATTAGTTTATTATTATTTTATGATTAG
>MNCI01032974.1:173285-242824 GCA_015680685.1 Gnetum montanum | reverse complement strand
CCACCTCCTTGAGAATCCATATTAATTTAAAATATTAGAAAGCCAAGATTAGCAGTAGTATTGATTTTAATGGATCGATATTGGGTTTTGCAATATCCAGATATTATGATAATATTTATTTTTAAACCTTGTTGCAGTATAAATAAGGCATTTATCACACACAAAAAAAATTGATTATGCATACACATCAAAAGAAAATTTATTTCTTTTGAGAAAACAGGAAAGGAGAAGTTGATACCAGTAAATTTCATGGAATTAATTATTCTTAAGATTTTTGTTGAAGATTTGTTAAGCCTTGTGGTAATTCTTGTAATTCACAATCAAAATTGCTGCATTGTGGAGACAGCAATGCAGAATTGCAAGTTAGGCAAGTCTCCTTTGTGATCTTCAATTATTATTTATAATTTCAATTTGATTTAATTATAAATCTTTATTCTTGAACCTATGATTAGAAGTTAGGATAAAGGATTATAATTTTACTTATGAGTGATAGGCATAAGTATGGAATTTAATTGGATTCAATTCTAACTATTTATTGTCTTGATGATTTCTTTGACTTTTTAACCATTCCTCCACAAGATACAACTCGTGGGTCAATCATAGTCACAAACGAGGTGACAATCTCTAGAAAAAATAAATAAATAAATAAATAAATTTTAAAGGTATCCAGCACCATATTTTTCCTGGCTCGTCAATTTGGTGTTTTTGCCGAGGAGGTCGGTAGAGTTAATCATCATCAAGGGTTCAGTAAGCTTTAATTTTTATTTTATTTTATTTATTTGTTCATGCATTTTATTTTAGAATTTTATATTTCTTTTATTTTTTTTAGAAATGGTTTCTTTTACTTATTTTTTTTGTTTAAAAAAATAAAATTAAAAATAATGAAAAATCTGGGGAATGAGCTCTCTTATCGTACCACCTGAAACTATTAAAAAGAGTTGCAATTAAAGCCACAACCATTAAATCAATTTGTATATTTTTAGGAATGGTAGCCCATGAATGAGTCAACAAAGAATGTTCATGAAATCAACAAAGCACCCAAAGAAACCCACACAAATTCAATTATCTAGAAGCACTCTTAGCCTTTATAATCGTACAAAAGTTAACCAAAATAAAACTCAAGAATAACCAATATGATTAAGATCTAATTATTCTTCCCCTCAGAAGACACAAAATCCCAATGAGAAAATACAACTTAATTTTTCCATAGCTGGGAACCCTCTATTTGACATTCCAATATCAACCATGAGTTCAACTACGAGGGTGGGATTTAAAAATCTAAATACTACCCCCAATGTCAACCTATGTAACCACAATAAGAGGTATCACCCAACCAATAAGTACTTTGAATATACAAACTCCACCAATAGTAACCTCATTACCAAGTCCGATAGTAACTCCAATAGTAGCTTCAACTTATACTATGGGATCATCCTCACATCATGTATCTCCTCCATTTTCTTTAGGACCAATTCCTTTTTTTTTTTGGTAGTTTAAGTTCTAATGTTCAAATTAATCAAACCCTTGGAGAATTATTAAATCAAAGAACATCAATTATACCTCAGGGCCCATTGGTTTTCCCACAAGGAAGAGATGTAGAGGTTAAAAATATTCACCTATTACCTATTTTTAAGGGGACAAATGATGAAAATCCGATCAGTCACATAAGAGAATTTGAAACAACATTAGCTATGTTAGCACCTCAAAGTGGGGATAGAACTAAAATGATTGCTTTCAAATCAACCCTAAAAGACAAAGCTGATTTTTGGCTACAAACCCTTCAAACACAAAGTAGTTCTTGGGATGAGTTTAAAAATGCTTTCCTACAAAGATTTCTTTCTAATGATAAGCTATACTCATTAAGAAAGCAATTAATGAGTTTTATGCAACATGAGGATGAGGACTATGAAAGCACCTTTGATAGAATTAAAGGGTTATGTTTAAAAAATCTAAACCATGGCTACCTAGCCCATCAATTAATCCAAATCTTTGTAGAAGGTTTACTACCCTATTGTAGGAAAAATGTTGACTTTGCATGTAGGGGAAATATTTTAAATGTAACACTAAAAGATGGTTGAAGAATTATAGATTCATTAGTAGACCAAAGTAAACATTGGCCAAAACCCAACATTATCAAAGGCATGACTCAACAAACAGAACAATTAAATAGAAAAGTTGATGAGTTAACACAATTAATTAAAAAAAAAGCTCATATAAATCAAAGTGAAGCATGCAACATTTGTGAAAGTCCCCAACATGACCAAACAACCTACCCAGCCTTGTATTATTGTCAAGAGGAAATGCAAGAGTTGGCTAAGGCTTTTCAACAATTTAAGAGCCAACCAACAATGAACTTTCCTCAACAACCATTTTACCCACAATAATATCCTTAAAATAATTTTAGGCCATTTAAGAATCCAACTAATGAACACCTGGATAAACTCACCCAAAGCCTCACTTCCTTTATAGAAGAAAGTAGACAATTTATGAGTGAAACTAGGAGAAGATTCCAAGCCTTAACTAGAAACGAATTACCATTTTAACCTGAACCTAATCCTACATCTCAAAGAAAAACAAAAGATAATTATATTCCATTACTACAAGGAGCAAGAAAATAATTGAACCTAATAAAAGGTGAGATTTCAAGAGGTAGAAACACAAGAGGAAATAGAACCACAAGTAATCAATGAGAAAGATAAACCAACTAGGGAAAAAGACCAACCATTACGCTCTAGACATTTAATTTTACCTCCTTTCCCTAAACGATCACAAGAAAACTTCACCAACAAAGCTCATCTTAAAAAAATGTTTAGTGAATTATACTTACATATTCTTTTAGAAAAAGTAGTAAAAGACACATTTCTCTATGCCAAATACTTAAGAGAATTTTGCACTAGGAGTAGAAAAGAAAAAATTCCTAAATAAGTGTATTTAGTTGATAACCTTTCTCAACTTATACAACGACATGAAGTTCCTAAATACCAAGATCCAGGAGTTCCTACCACTCCAATCAAGGTAGATGGACAAGAAATTAGGAATGCCCTATTGGATTTAGAAGCTAGTATTAACATTATGCCTCTTGAAATGGCTAGATCACTAAATATGGAAGATATAAGAAGAGTAAACATGACAATATCATTGGCTGATGGTTCAAGTGTAAAACCCATAGGAATCATAGAAGACTTAATAATAGAGGTAGAAAAGGGAAAATACCCAATTAATTTTGTTGTCCTGGGAGTAAAAGATCTTGTTTGTTTCCTTGTTATATTAGGTAGACCTTGGTTAGCAATAGTTGATGAAATAATTAATTGTAGACCTGGCCAACTTCAACTCTCATTTGCAAATCTCACTTTTACACTAAATATTTATGATAAGGTAAAATAAGATCGTTTAAATATAGACTTGAAGGAAGCAAGAATGCTTTACACTCTACCCACTTCAACAATGGCACAAGATAGGGAAACCTTAGTGTTAAATAATTTTAAGAAAGGACCTTTAGGCCCCTCAACTAAGGAACAACAAAATCTCCTTGACCAAATTCTAAATTTAGGATCAAAAAATATTGGAGAAATAATTCAATATACAAATAAAGATTTCTTAGAGAATAAAGAATTACCTAATACATTTAAGTATATATTTTTAGATCAAAATAAACCATTAATAATAAACTCCCAACTTACCAATGAACAAGAAAACAAATTATTAGAAATTTTGCATAGAAAATTTGAAGCATTTGCATGGAGCTATGGGGACCTTCACCAAGGAATCTCATACAACATCTACCAACATCATATCTTTCTAGAAGACAATTTCAAACCAATAAGAATTCCCCCAAGATGAATTAATCTAGCNAAGATTAAACCAAAACATAAAAAAGGACCATTTTCCATTACCATACATAGATCAAATTCTAGAAAAATTAGAAGGACATGAATACTAATATTTTTTGGATGGATTTAGTGGTTACAATCATGTAGCTATTGCCCTTGAAGACCAACATAAAATAACCTTCACATGTCCTTATGGAACTTTCACTTATAGATGAATGCACTTTGGCTTCTGTAATGCACCAGCCACTTTCCAGAGAGCCATGATTTCAATATTCTTAGATATGTTAGAGAATTATGTTGAAATCTTTATGGATGATTTTTCAGTTTATGGGGATTCTTATGATGAAACCTTACAACATCTTGAACATGTCTTAGATAGATGCATAGATAAAAACTTAAAATTAAGTTGGGAAAAGAGTTAATGGTTACAAGTGGCATTGTATTAGGACATGTTATTTCTAAAGAAGGGATAAGAATGGATTATGAGAAAATAAGAGTTATTTCTAAAGACTCTTCGATCCTTTCTAGGACATGCTAGATATTATAGAAGATTTATCAAAGATTTCTCAAAAATTGCTAAACCACTATATATGCTCCTTGAAAAGGATGTTTTATTTGTTTGGACCAATGATTTTCACAAAGCATTTTTGGAACTAAAAAAACAAGTAACCACAACCCCTGTATTAAATGCATCTAATTGGGATTATCTGTTCAATTTAATGTGTAACACTAGTAACATAGTAGTGGAGGTAGTTTTGGGACAATACATTGATAATAAACCAAGAGTGATTTATTATGTGTCCAAAAGTCTAGACCAAGCCAAAGTAAATTATACAACTACAAAAAAAGAATTATTAGCCATTGTATATGCTTTAGATAAATTTTGACATTATTTAGTTGGATATAAAATTAGAGTATATGCTGATCATTTAGCCATTAAATTCTTAGCTACTAAAAAATAGAAAATGCAAGAATAATGACATGGTGTTTATTACTCCAAGAATTTGACTTAGTTATTCTAGATAAAAGAGGTAGGGAAAATGTAGTAGTAGATAATCCATTAGGTTAGAAACTCTTGATAAAAATCGAACACAAGGAATTTTTCATGATGGATTTCCTGATGAACAACTTTTTTCTACAAAGAAGGATCATTGGTTTGTTGATATAGCTAACTATCTTGCTACTATGAAAACTTCTACGAATTAGACTAAGGAAGAAAAAAAAAACTTTCTTACGTAGCATATCTAGATACATTTGGAGTAGTCCATACCTCTATAGAATATGTAAAGATAACATAGCAAGAAGATGTGTGGCTGAAAATGGACAAGAAGAAATTCTACAAATGTGCCATGATGATTTAAGAGGAGGCCATTTTGATAGCAAACGTATTGCTATCAAAATTCTTCAAAGTGGATTTTATTGGCCTTCCATTTTTAAAGATGCACATATGTATGTGCAAGAGTGTGATAAATGTTAACGAATGGGAGCCATAACAAAAAGACATGAAGTGCCCCTTAAACCAATTTTAATAATAAAACCATTTGATGTGTGGGGTATAAACATTTTAGGCCCATTTCCACCATCTAATGGATGTCAATACATTTTGGTTTGTATTGACTATGTTATCAAATGGGTAGAAGAAAAAGCCACCCCAACAAATGATGTAAAGGTAGTTGTAGCATTTCTTAGGAAAAATATTTTATCATGTTTTGGAACTCCATAGGCAATCATTAGTGATCAAGGAACCCATTTTGTTAATAAAATCATAGAAAAATTCCTTAAGTCTTGTGGTATCCAGCATAAGATAGCTACTGCCTATCATCCACAAACAAATGGCCAAGCAGAAAATGCTAATAGAATTATTTTAAATATATTAACAAAAACTGTATGTACTAAAGGGAAGGATTGGTCTAAAAAATTACAAGATGCACTTTAGGCTTATAAAATTACTTATAAACCAAGTTTAGGATATTCACCTTATCAATTGGTTTATGGTAAGTTATGTTTATTACTAGTTGAACTAAAATATTAATCCTTACGATTAGCCCAATAGCTTAATTTTGATGAAGACATAAACCAAGCCTCTAAAATTAATCAACTTCATGAACTTGATGAAATGAGGCTACATGCTCTAAACAAGCAAAAAATTATAAAAATACAAATGAAAACATTACATGATAAGAGTATCTTTAAAAAAAAATTTCCATAGGTGATAAAGTTTTACTTTATAATATGAGAATACATAAATTTCCAAGGAAATTAACAACTAGGTGGGAAGGCCCTTATTTAGTTATTCAACCCCATGATAATGGAAGTGTCCTCATATCACCTATTAATGATTCCTCAACAACGTTCCTAGTCAATGGTCAATGACTTAAGTTATATCATCAACACCACATCGAGGAACCTAGAGAAGATGAATTAATAGAGCTAAGTGATCCAACTTATCCCACTACAAATGAATTACATGAAAACAATTCATTAGAAGTCCTAGCTCTTAAATATACCCCTAAAGCAGACTCTTTCATCATCAAATAAATTAATAAAAGAATTATATTCAGTCTACAAACTTTACCTTGAAAAATGTAGAGGTCAATAGAACATTCTATTGTGAGTTGGGACTATAAAGAATTCAGTAGCATCATGTCTGGAATGCAAGGGAGAAGGACAACTCCTCCGACCTTGAAATAGGTAGTTTTAAACCCAAAATCCAACTAAGGGTGAGCCTTAGACTAATAATTGTCTTACACACAATAAATTTCATTATTTTTTTAAACAATATTCTTTAAGTACATTGTTCATAAGTTAAGGTGGCTACATAGCTTAGTTTAAGGTAATGTTTATTGGTATTTGGTATTTGGTTTCTGTTAAATACTTACTTGGATGAGTCACTAAGGTGGAAAGGGTGTGTTATATTGGACCTTGTTTCTTTGGTAGTGAAAGACATTTATCTATATTAAGCCATGTGAGCAACCTTTATAAAATAAAATTGGCTCCCACAAGAACCTCATGATTGAAGCTGATATTGAATTTCTTGCAAAAGAAAAAAATCAAAAAGAGAGAGAAAAAAGAAAAATTTATGAAAAAAAAGAGACCAACAAGATAAGATACAAGGCAAGAAATAATTGAAAAAAAAATAAGAAAAATGACTCACAAGAGCCTTCAATCATGAGCTGAGCCCCACTCCCACAAGAATCTTACAGTTGGGATGATGCTCTAAGCTCACAATTTCAAGCATCCTACAAGAACCCCCTTCAATAAGTAAAGTGTTTAAAGGTTAGGCATCAATTATCAATCTACTCTCAATGCCACTACCTTAGAACTAGGGTATAACATTGGCAGTGAAGAAGTCACTCATCCACAGTTGGTATCTTAATGGACATCTTCACCTCTAATCATTCCTTCTACTTTGTTATTTAGTTACTTTACTTATATTTCTTTGTACTTTTTAGACTATTGTTTTTCTTTGATTTTTTTTTGCACTTCTCATATTATTATTTTCTTTTAGTTACCTAATTTTTACCTTTTGATATTCCTCTTTTTCATTTTTGAGTTATCATCCCATTTTTATTCTACATGGTCATCTCATTTGACTAGTGGTACTTTTGTGCATGGGTTTTCTTTGTATTTCCCATCATGTCTTCCATAGGTGTTAGTAGTCGAGATCCCTACTATGGTAGCTAATGATGGATATTAACACTTGTTCACCCATTTTCTTTAGTTCCCCCTTAATCTGAATATATAAAACCCAGGGCAATTCTTGCTTTTGGTATATCATTTGATCATGTTTCCTTTTAATAATTTATCTTTCCTAATTAACCTAAGTATGTTACATACCTTAGCTTAATTAGGGGGGGAGGATAACCACGTAATAAGGGATATGATAGTAGGGTATAACCAAATTGGAAGCTGAACTAAGAACAAGTTAGGGAATGAGTTAGATGTAAGTAATGTACCTCGAATCCTTAAATCATAAGAGAGGTTTAAACCTTAAGGTTATAAGACATTCTTACACCTAATGAAACAAACCTTGTGAGGTGACGTTATGCTCAAGAAATCCTAGGTAAGGCCTTCCTAACCGAGTTATATGTGGACTCATATCCAAGAATAAGAATTTATCATCAAAAAGAGAAATAATCATATATACATAGTTAATAAATAATTAGTGAAAATAATTTACTTAATGGACAAGTTTAATTAATGTGTTAGCCTAAAACATGTATCTTGGAATAATAGTAGTATAATTTTATATATATATTAATGTTTTATTTTCACTTTTATAACTAGGCATTGGCCATAGGCTAGTCGGGAGCTGTGTTGAACCCAAAAAATTTTGTTCAATTTTAATAATTGTTTTTGTCAAACTTATGCATTTTAATTAATTTCATTCTATATTTTATATAGTTAATTGTTATTTAACGATTATTTTAATTGTTTATGTAAGTTGTAAATATTAGTTTATTATTATTTTATGATTAGTTAATTAGTGTGGTTTATNATTTTACATAAACTATATTATAAAATATTATTATATATATATTATATGGTGACAGGGAAGGTGGTTCTCTGTGATCGCGGTGGCAATTTGAGAATCAAGAAAAACACAGGTTGTTGCTACTAGATTTGAACCTGCTACCATCACCATCATCAAATAACAATGTCAACGATGATATTCCTGGAATTTTGCTGGTCGCAAGTTGTCTAAGTTATCTTCTTCATTTTTGCAATGTCTCTCCCATCGTTTCTAGCAAATTCATGATAAAAAGAATGCTACATTTGGAACCTACATTATAAATAATGGATTGGTATCAAATTCTGCTATATCCATTTATTATTAAAATACTTATTTTTAAACATCGGTACAAGCAATGGCGTGGTGGAGATTGATGAGGATAAGGTGCCAACGAAGGCCGTGGCAAAGAATTTCACAGATGATGACAAGGGAATTAGCAAAGCATATGCCAACTGATGCTATTATGTATGCTTTTCTATTGGATTCTCCATTGAATCAAATCAAACCTTCTTCTTAGATGAATGCATGGAGCATCACATACGCCTCTTTTGCCACTTCCTTGAGAATCCATATTAATTTAAAATATTAAAAAGCCAAGATTAGCAGTAGTCCCAATTTTAATGGATCTGTATTGGGTTTTGCAAGACCGAGATATTATGGTAATATTTATTTTAAAACCTTGTTGCAGTATAAATAAGGCATTTATCAGGCACAAAAAAATCGATTATGCATACACATCAAAAGAAAATTTATTTCTTTTGAGAAAAATAGGAAAGGAGAAGTTGATACCAGTAAATTCCATATCACATTGGAATTAATTATTCTTAAGATTTTTGTTGAATATTTGTTAAGCCTTGTGGTAATTCTTATAATTCACAATCAAAATTGCTACATTGTGGAGACAGCAAGGCAGAATTTCAAGTTAGGCAAGTCTCCTTTGTGATCTTCAATTATTATTTATAATTTCAATTTGATTTAATTATAAATCTTTATTCTTGAACCTATGATTAGAAGTTAGGATAAAGGTTTATAATTTTACTTATGAGTGACAGGCATAGGTATGGAATTTAATTGGATTCAATTCTAACTATTTATTATCTTGATGATTTCTTTGACTCTTTAACCATTCCTCCACGGGATACGACTCAAAGGTCAGTCAATGACGAGGTGACAATCTTTAGAACAAAATAAATAAATAAATTTTAAAGGAATCCAACACCATATTTTTCCTAGCTCATCAAAGTGCTTGTGAGAGAGTCAACATCCATGGCACTAGAATTATTTGCCCCTAAAATTGTAGCCTCTCATCAAGGTGCTTGTAAGAAGGTCAATGCAAATTCAAGGTTGGACCAATTACAGAATTGCAACTCTTTTGATTTTCTTAGGGACACATTTTGTCCCATTCTCTTTTTTTCTTATGGCTATGACAAACTTGCTTTGGGTTTTGCACCTTACAAGATGCTTTTCGTCAAGTGGGCTGCATGCCACCTAACAAGCTTTAATTTTGTGCAATTGTGTTGCATCTATAGGATAGGTGTTTCCTCCTCGGGATGAGTTGTGTTACATTCACTTAGGCTTTGACTAGCCCACAGAGGCTACCCATAGGACAAGTTGTGTTAGATATGCTATGGGTTCTGCAGTTGACAAAAGAGGATGCGATATGCATTGGAAGGGTTGCAAGCTCAGTGATGCGGAGAAAAAGCAAGGAAATGCAAAGTAAAGGGAATAAAGGCAAGTATGCAGTAGTAGCATAATAGGGATGTGCACTCTTGAGCAGTTCAACTAGTCTAATCATGCACATCGAAGCAATGTGACATCTTTCTACTATGATGAGATGCATCTCTACACAACTACCTCCAGACCTTCATCATACAAACACAACATAGAGAAAACAAGAAAACAACCATAATGTGAGAGAGAGTAAACTATTGGCTACGAGGGTGTTGTAAGTGCCATGAGTGCTAGACCAATTGCAAGGGCTTGCAACACCAGTGTAGGTGCTAGAACGAGGAAGTTGCAAAAGCTCCAGCAACCACACCAAAGGCAAGTACTTGAGCAATGGTAAGAGCCTGACAAGGTAGGCTAGATGGATGGGGCCCTAATGTTGCCACTACTTCAAAGGTTTGTGCTAACCATGACAGCTCTAAGCAATGATGAAATACCCAAGGCTAATAATGCTATTAGTGTGGCCTGGGGATGATACTATTGGCAATAGTCACAGGAGCTCTAGAAGGTCAACAAAATTTTGAGAGGCATTTTCAGAGGATTAATAAAATGCTAAGGGTGGTAATGCTGCAAATGTCCTAGAGGCCTCTCTTGATGATGTGAACTCCATTCTAGAACTACAACGCCTTACCCTGCCTTACCCACATAGTGTGGGCAAATGATAGAGGATCAAAAGTATTTGTGCTCACTTGTCCACAAAACTATGTGTGTGGAACTATAAACCTAGTTTAAGATCCTGATAAACCTTGTGTTGTGCTAGTTTAGGGTCCTAGTAGACCGTCAACCCAATTTAAGATCCTGGCAAATCATGATGTGCTAATTTATAGTCCTAGTAGACTACCATGTGCTAGTTTAATGTCATAGAAAATGATGGATGTTGTGCCAGTTTAACATCATGACACAAGGATGAGTTGTGCTAGTTTAGGCATCATGGAAAACAAATACTTCAAGTGCCGATTTTAGCATCATGGCCTAAGGATAGTCTGTGCTAGTTTAGCATCATAGCGAATGTATGCTGTGGGTGCTAGTTTTAGCATCATGGCCTAAGGATAGTTTGTGCTATTTTAGCATCATAGTGGATGTGTTATGCTAGTTTATAGTTGTAGAAAACTTGTTGTGCCAATTTATAGTCATAGCAAACTTATCTTTGCCAATTTATAGTTGTAGCGAACAATTGTTATGCTAATTTATAGTCATAGCGGACTATTTCTATGCTAGTTTATAGTCATAGTGGACTAATTCTTACCTTTCTTTGTCATTGATCAAGCACTATGTACTTAGTGTAGTACAGCTTCAGGTATGAATGGTTCACCAGATTGGCAAATTCATTATGATCATGGTTAATGAGCCTGAATCCTCCATTGCCATAACCCTTGACAACCAAGAAAGGCCCTTTCTAGTTGGTTGAGAATTTGTTTGTAGGTTTATGGATGGCCTTAAGGACCAAGTCCCCCTCTATTTGAGCTTTTGGCCTTAAGGACTTATGATTGTGATGGTGCTTTTTCCATTGCGTTTGTGGGTATCACTCAATTTGACCAAGCATTTGCATGCACTCCTCCTCTATTAAGTCAAGGTCGATTATTCTCAACTCATCATTTTGAGCTTCATCAATGAATCTTGAGAGGATTACATGGAGCAATGTGACCTACAATTAAAGAGGCAAGATGGATTCAAATGCATAAACGAAATTGTATGGCATCTTACCTATTATAGTTCATCATGTCATGCAGTAGACCCAAAGTGCATAGATCAGCTGCTCATGCCATCACAACTTGCTACTGTAAAGCATCTTCTTTAGAATATTGACGATGACTTTATTTGTGGCCTTCACTTGGCCATTCGCCTTTGGGTACTAGGGTGACAAAAAGGAATGTTTGATTTTGTGGTGCTTGCAAAAG
The DNA here is from genome assembly GCA_015680685.1 of Gnetum montanum. Taxonomy (NCBI): domain Eukaryota; kingdom Viridiplantae; phylum Streptophyta; class Gnetopsida; order Gnetales; family Gnetaceae; genus Gnetum; species Gnetum montanum. The sequence continues at coordinate 230,858 of MNCI01032974.1, read as the reverse complement.
GCTTTGGTCTTAGCACTACTAAACTATGGCCCATTTTCTGCGGCTATGATCATGGGTAAACCAAAAGGAGACACTATGTTATCAAGTATGAATTTGCAAAACCTGTTGTGATGTAGTCTTCCTAAGGGGGATAGCTTCAACCAACTTCATAAAGTACTCAATGGTAGTTATAATGAAGCTATGCCCTAGGGAGGACATAGGCATTATTGGTCCTATGATGTCCATCCCCTAACATTGGAATGGCCATGTGATCTACGTTGTGTGTAGCTTAGCAGGTAGCATGTGCATGAGGTTATCATGTCGTTGACACATGTCACACATCTTGACCTTAGAGACGTAATCAAACTTCATATATGACCAATAGTAGCCTAAGCATATGATCTTCATTACCATTACCTTGGGTGCTATCTAGCCTCCGTAGAGTCCCCTATGGACTTGTTTAACAATTGTCTACACTTTGCTATCACTAACACATGTTAACAGTATGCCATCGTAGGATCGATAGCACAAACTACTATCACCTATAATGACATACTACCGCGATCACTTCCTCATTGCATCTTTTTGAGCAATGGTTAGATGCTACAAAGTTTCACCCTGTAGAAGGTATGACTTGATGTCATTGTACGACTCCACTGTGTGGGTCATACTTACTGTGGCTATGAATGCAATGTTGGTTGTTTGCATGATAGGCATAGTGCAATTTGCCAACACAGTGGATAATGCATGAAACATTTTAGGTGCAATGCTTAAGGCTAACTTAGCTAATGCGTCTACAATTGCATTTTTGTTGCAAGGGATATGCTAAACATCAGTAGTTGCAAATTTTCTAAGTAAGTGCTTTACTAGGTCATAGTAAGGCTTCAAGTGTTGGGCTTTACAAGCATAAACCTCCATGACTTGGTTGACGACCAATTGCAAGTTACCTCAAACTACTAGGTTTTAGATTCCTAGGTCAAGAGCTACAAAGATGCCCCAAAGGAGACCTTCATACTCCATGACATCATTAATGCATGAAAATGTGAAGCGATATGTGAAGGGTTAGATCTCCTTGGAGCAGAACGTGATTACTGCAGTGACACTACCCCTTGAGAGGTTGAAGCACCATCAAAGTATAAGAGTCCCTCAAAGTTTTCAAGCACTTGGCTTATGCTAGTGACATGCTCATTTGAAAATTCTCGATCTATCATTACTTGGTCATTGATTGGGAAAGCCATAAGTTGTGCAACTATTGCTTGGACTTTTGTTGATGCTTATGCAATTTAATGTAGTTCAAACTCCATGGTTATTTCTTTCCAACATGTAATGCAACTACTCTTGTAGATATTTGTTATAATGGCTCAAAGTACATTGCTCTTGCAGATGATGTTTACTTGGCTGCAAAAAAGATAATGCCTCCACTTATTAAATGTGAAGACTAAGGTGAGGCAAGTCCTTTCCACATAATTTCATATTACTTCATAGGCCACAAATGCATGGCTGAGGTACTATATGGGGAGCTCAGTACCATCATCTCACTTTTGATAAAGCAAAGAAGTGATGGATGTGTTGAAGGTAGCAAGGTAGATGTAGAAAGGTTTATCTCCTTATGAAGGATAGACCATTGGAAGTTGAGCCAACTCCTATTTAAGGTTGTCAAATGCCCCTTGGCATTGAGCCATCCACTCAAAGTGGACTCCATTTTTTAGCAAGTGTTGCATTGGCTACAACTTATTCGTCAACTGTGCAATAAACTATCATATGAATTGCAATCTACCTTGTAACCCTCATAGCTCCTTAAGGTTGTCTAGTGGTGCTAAGTTGATAATGGCTTTAACCTTATCAGGGTCCACACATATGCCTGCTTCAAATACTATGAAACCTAGCATGCGGCCCATCTTGATGCCAAAGACACACTTCTTAGGATTTAACCTAAGTTCATGCTTCAAAAAATGTTTGAAAATAAGGTCTAAGTCATCTGCATGATTGGGTGATGCTTTAGACTTAACTGCTATATCGTCAACATAATCATTGAGTAGACCTAATAGGTAATCACTAAAGATGTACATCATAGCTTATTGATAAGTCGCTCCTACATTCTTGAGTCCAAAGGACAACATGATGTACCAAAACATACCCCACATGAAGGTAGTATTGAGCTGGTGCTTTGGGTTGATCCAAATGTAATTGTACCCCAAGAAACCATTCATAAAGGACAACAAGGCATGACCAGCCATGGTATTAACCAATTGATCAATACTAGGCAACAAAAAATTGTCTTTAATGGTTTCCTTGTTGAAGTCCCGAAAGTCTATGCAAATGCATATACTTTCATTTTCTTAGGGACAACAACGATGTTGAAGACCCAATTAGTGTAGTCAATGGCTTGGATAAAACTAGCCTTGTAGAGCTTGGTGATTTTATCATAGATTGTCAATGCCACCTCAAGCCTAACCTTACGAGCTTTCTACTTGACTAGTTTCATGCTAGGATCGAGGATTATGTTGTACTATACTACGTAAGGATCTAAGCCTAGCATGTCTTTGTAAGACTATGTGAATGCTTTGATGTTTTCATTAAGTATTTTTGCAATGTTTTAGGCATGTTGAGGCTCTAACAAAGAACTAAGTTTCAATGTTTTCACCTCGCCACTAGATGTTGGTATAGGGACCTCAACAAGGGGATCCTCGGTGACATCGCCTACCTCTAGATCTAGAGCCTTAACCATATGGTCTAGCTAGTCTAACGGTGCCTCTATAGATGTTATGTAGTCATCGTAGGCTATGGGCTTAAGTTCTAGGCACTATGGATCGATACATTGCATAAGATCATCATGTCACCCAGTGAGGACCAGTGGTGAATGGAGATGCTCATATGTAGCCATGTTGTAAATCTTGTAATAATCTTGCAAAGACAACCAAAAAAAATGTTAAGCTAACCTTTTTTAATAAGAGAAATATGCATAGTTAAAGAAAACAATATGATAAAATTTTACCTAAGTATGTATTTGCAATTTTAAATGCAAGGGATGCATGATTTAGTTTTAAGCCTTGGTAGGCCATGGGGTCACTAGTTTAAGGTCTTAGCAGATCATGAAACACCAGTTTAAGGTCTTAGCAAACCATCAAGTGTCAATTTAACATCATAGTAGATGGTCATATGTACTAAATGCATTGTTGAGGCAAGGCTATGTACGTTGGAAAAGAAAAATTAGCCTAGGCGCCAATTGGGCAACAAGAAAAATTCAAAATTCTTCTAAGTCTGAAGACTGCCAAAAAATCAAAAAAATTTCTAACACTGGTGACTATGCTCTACATTGTTGAGTGTAGTAAAGGGTAGGTAAAAATTTAAATGGTCCCCAAGGGTATATAAGCCCATTTTACCCTTGGTGAATTTGTGACTGTCAAAAGGTAAAAATGAAATTTCCAAAGCATAGCACAATTGTAGAAGCGTATTTGCCAACATGTCACATCAACGTAGATGTTAGCACCCTAACCTAGCCAATATAAAGGAGGGTAAGTGAGTCTTGGAGTGCCTATCTTGGGCACCTGTGGAGGAGAGGAGAGCACCATCGACTACCAAGTATGCTTGACTACGCTCATCCCTTTTTTTGTTTTTTGCATTTTCTTTGTGTTTTCCCTTTGAGTACTCCGTTGATTGTGGGCTTAGTTTATTGGTAGCATCCTACATTGGGAGGATCCATTGTTGCCATAGTCATTTAGGGCCATCATGGCCATGTGAAGAAAATGCACATGCATCAAAGGGATTTTGCTCTTCTTTCTTTTTGGTATTTTCTATGAGGGATTTGATGGGGTAGGATGTGCAAACTCGGCCATGGCTATGGCTATGAAAAGAAAAGGAAGGTTGTAGGCCTAGAAAAATTTGTTATTTTTTTTAGTGGCATGTGCGAGGTAGGGGATTTAATGAGTGTGTGGGGGGAAAAGTAGAGCGCATGAATCAGGGGACTCTATTGTAACTCAACAAGGAGGGTTTTAATAGCTGTGATCGCCACGGCTCTCTGAATAGCCATGGATGGGGAGGTTGCAAACCAACGTTGGGCTAAGGGGGGGAAAAGCATTTATTATGTTTATGTCATTTTCTTGGTTTTTTTCCTATGGCATGCAAAGTGGAGGATTGGGATTTCGGCGATGGTTGCCAAGAGCTACTATTGTGGGGTCACATATGCAGTAAAGGCTTTTTGTCCTTTTCATATTTTTTTTCTTGGTTCCTTATGCCCTACATACAATAGAGATAGGGGTTGGCAATGACTATGAGGCTGGTTCCTATAGGGTGAGGCACGTAGTAAGGGTTTACCTACTACATAGTAAAGGCAAGCATTTGGGGATTGCCACTGTCCAAAAGGTAAAGTGCACAGCAGAGGCCACGATAGAGTGCAAGGTAGGGTGATGTTAGGAGGCATGGTGGTGCAACCACTAGGGAATGAGATGTAGGGAACGGAAAGTATGAACAACTAGTTTTTTCTTTTTGAATTTTTCTTGAAGCTTTTTTTCTTTTCTAGAGGGCTACACTCCTCAAGGTGTAGTTTCCCATGTTTCTAGACTATGCTCCCAAAGGTAGCCTAGAGTTAGAATTTTTTGTGACTAGTTCAAACTACGCTACCCAAAGTTAGAAAATATTTGAAAGATTTTGTTGAATGTAAAAATTTCAACAATTTATAAAACTATGATAATGCCAATCTTGCAAACTAAAGCAATTCTAGACAACTAGAACATGCAAACCAAAAAATGTGAAACATGCACACATATGAAATGAAATGCTTATGCTATGCTAACATACTATATCCCAATGAGTACTAGGTGTTTCAAATGTGTATGTTGATGTCCTATACTCGCAAGGCCCAAAGGGCCCTAAGATATATTTTTTCTAAATTTTCTACATCAAGGTAATTTTTGCTAAGTGTAAATTAATGAATTTCTTTTAACAAAATGCATCTAATGTGTACTAATGCTATGTTTCTTTGTTTGTGTGATCGTAGAGCATTATTGAAGCCTTTCTTGGTCATTATGGAGCTGGTCGGCATCCTTTGCTACATGAGCAAGCCTATGCCCAATACACCTGCACCAAATATGAAGCTAGGTCATTAGGAAATATGGTTTTGGCCCAGAGCATCCAAATTCCTAACATTCCTTCTACAACAGTTTTGTGTGATCATGTGGTCATAGTTAGCAATGGAGGCTATAGTTGCCATCACCAAGACATTACTGCTTGGGGCCAACTGGGACATACTAAGGTTCATGTCCAATAAGCTCATGACCATCAATAATAAAGTAGGTGGTTCAAGGTGATGCCCCAGGGGCTCTCGTCCCCTATCCAAGATTTTGGGGATGCTGGAGTTCTCTTGTTACAATAGGAGCAACACCCTCTTCATTGCTCTTCACATGCATACTGTGTTTTAGAACCCACCTGGAACTGTATACTATGCTAAAGGGTAAGTGCTCCTATGATTTTGCATTATGTTGCTTGCTATCGATCCATGCTAAGTTTGCTAACTGCTAATTGGACATGCTTGATGCCAAATTTAAAGTTGATGATTAGGGGATTTATGATAAGCCAGAGGCTCTTGCTTTGACCCACACCACCCTAGAGGTGTTATTCTCTAGTTTGAACTTTTCAGAGGCTGTACTTGATCAAGTGGGAGAGGATTTAAAGAAATACTCCACCTAGTACCTAAAGGCATTTGAGCGGTGTAGAACCCTTAATTGGCTCGATGAGGGGTCGGGTAGTGGCAAGCCTAACTTTGAGGAGCCAGTTGCACCACCACATATACCATGCACACCATTTTTTCCACATAGGCATATGTTGTTTAGCTTTTATGCTTACTCACATGCACTCATTGATTCATCTTTGTTAGATTTTTATGTTTTTTTTGCCTATGTTGCAGACGTAGTTGCTTTAAGAAAGGTGATAGTGGTCATCACTGGCCACAGTGAGGCCACCCACATAATGAAGTATAGTGATGTAGAGGGGGCACAACATTGGTTGTGCCATCGATCCTCAAAGGTCTTGACCAATTAGCTCACATGTGATGGGTTGATGGACCTTTTCTTATCCTTAGCCTAATCATTTTGGTGGTCAAGATGGTCACCATTATAGATTCCTTCAGTAGTGACACCCACAGCTTCGTCACCCACATGGATGAAGTGAGGGTAATCTTGGACCTCATCAATGCTTTCTTTGCTGACCTCTTTGGCCTCCTCTCTGAATACCTAATGGTCATTAACAAGGTTAGCAAAGAGGTGAACCACAAAGAAGAGATTGATGAGTGGTTAGGAACCACCTGATCTCTCAAAGGCATCATGGTTAGAGATGTGTAGGTGCTTGAGGTCTGAGAGCTCTACCCTCTTTTTTGCACCCATGCATTTCCAAAGCTACTCCCGCAAGGAAAGATCCTTGGGAGTGGAGCAAGTGTAGGTGATGAGGGAGGTATTGGAAGAGAGCACAAGGTTCAATTGGGCCTCCTTTCTCATCGTCAAACTACAAGTAGAGATCACCAAAGTTTGCTATAACATCCAGGTGATGTCTCACATGTACTTTGTGTTCTTTGCATCATATCTATGAAGGTTTGTGAAGTTTCTGGTGGTCCAAGATAATGAGAAGTGGGTAATACAGGATCATGAGCAGCTGTTTAAGCCTTGGATCAAACACTTGTTCACCAACACTCCCATGCAAGACCCCCCCCCTTGCATACAGATGTTGCATCAAGAAAGTTTGCTTCAAGATCCCCACCTTGCATACAGATGTTGCAGGTTAGTATATGTGTAGATGAGCATTTTTTTCATGTTTTCTTATTTGTAAATTTTATGTTTTTTTGTTATGTTATGCTAATGTTATTATGCTATGTTTGTGAGTCCATAAAAGCCCCTCACCTTGAGTTGTTCATTGAGGCAATTGGTGGGAGTCAAGATTTTGAGATATTTACTTACCACACAATGGTTAGTGGTTCTCTTAAGTAGGAGATTGCCATGCCTTCAAGGGAGGCTTCGTTTGCCACCTTTTCTATGCAGCTACCCACATGAACCATCGTAGATGAAGATAAGACCCTTGCAAGTGTTGACTTCAGCCAAGAAGATTGGATGTAGCTATCAAAGGCCGAGATCCTAATTTGGTGTGGGTAAGGAGGTGCATAGGGCCTAAAGGGTATGATTCAGTACTCGCCCTGACGTTCATCAGCTATGTTGAAGGGCAATTTTGATCACAAAGCATCTTCTGAAGGGTTAGGGGTTTTCATTAGCTCTTCAGGTTGGTCTACTTTGCATTTTTTATCTTCATCCTCTATAGGAGGTGTGTCATTAGGGCACTCCACCTCTGACCCTTGTTTAGGCCAATGTTGCTAATGGTCAAAGGGGCTACATTGTCACTGTGTAAGATAACCTCTCCACCCTCATATGGAAGGTGGATCTCTTGATGGATTGGGGAGGAGATAGCCTGTAGTTGGGCTAGCTAGGGGCTACCTAAGATCAGGTTGAAACCTAGCATCTCCTCAATCACTATGAATTCGACAGTAGTGGGGAATTGCTCCCCTACCCGAAGGCTATTGTGATAGTTCCCCTTACAACAACATGCAACCCATTGAAGGATTTTAGGCATGTCATCTTTCTTGGTTGAATTTGATTAGTAAGACCAAGCTTGTCAATGACCATGTATGGGATGATGTTGGTTGTTGCCCCATTGTGAATATGCATCCCACGAATCCTACATTTTCCCACACAAATAATGATGAACATTAGTGCAATAATGACTTGACCCTTCTCAGGGTCCACCTTAATTGTCTCATCGTGAAACACCAGGGTCATTGAACTCAATTCTGATGAGCGAGGAGGTAGCATCACAGTGTGAATGGACTATTCATCTATTGGGATGTCCTTCGTGATAGGGATAGAGGTCAACATGTGCACTAACGCTTCACAATGGGCAAAGGAGGTCATTACCAAGTCATACAGGCTTAACCTTGTATTTTTTTATTTCAATGCCTACTTGAATTGCACAAATGCATCAAGGAAGTCTTTTCCTCTATTTGCTACCTTATTGTTTATGGCTTTTATCTCCTCCATGCAGCCCAAGAGGTAGATCTCTCATGGAGGGAATTTAGGCCTTGATGGTTTTGTTTGCTTTGGAGCTTCAGTGCTCCATTGTGGGTTACAAGTTGCCAAAGCCTCAATGCTCCATTATTGGTTACTTGTTACTGAAGCCTTAGTGCTCCATTATTACTTGCTTGTGTTGCTATGGCCTCCTTGGTTGGTTGGGCCATTGCGATGGAAGATAAGGAAATAGAATTTGATGGGCCTAATGCCCTTTGCTCCTAGTGTTGCCTAAGCATTCGATCAGCAAGACACTTGTTAGGCCTCCTATTTTTCCATCTCATTTTTCTCTTGGCATCGCTTGCAGGATGGGGTCTTGGGAAAGTAGGGGCCGATGCATTGCCCACCATCGGACTTCCAACAACCAAGGATCCCACACATTGCAACATCCTTATGATGAAGGGTGTTTAGGCTATTACAGCTACAACATGCTGTAGGGCCCTAACCACAAAGGATGTTATGGGTGCCTGAGGTGATGCTCTAATGAACAAAAGGGGTCCTTGAACTAGCTGATGTCAAGGAGGCCCTAGTGTTACTAGAGGGCACATGAACCACAAATGGCTCCCATGCTGGCTTTGCATTTGAAGACATATGCTACACCTCTTGCATTAAGAGGATCCTTGTAAAGCCCCATTGATTAGTTCTAGTGGTGCACTGGGTTGGTAGTATCAAGGAACAACTCACCCTTGTTGATCATGCATTATATGTTGTCCTACAAAGCCATGCAAAATTCCGTGTCATGACCTTGCAGTTCATGATATTGGTAAAAATAATTCAATATAAAATGCTTAAGGACTAATGGCTCGTTAGGAAGTTTGGCTAAAGGATTTCTGAGGAGCTCGCAATATCAGTCATGTCACTTGTGAGCATCCTCTGATATTTTCTTGTACTAGATGCATCCAACATGAAGAAGTTGGTCCAATAGCTCTAACCATTTGATGGGCAATAGTGTATACTTCGAGCAATCCTTGAGATCAAAGTTAGGCCTTGTGGTAGCTGGTGTTGTAGTCATCAATGATGTGGGCTACTTGTTTACTACTATGCTAGAGCTAGTCACCTTATTGTTGTTGATTGAGGCCTTGGGTGGCTTAGCTATTGATTTGGTGTTGCCCAGCTTAGCCTCACAATGATTGTGATTGCTTGCTTAGCTTTATCCTTATCTTTCTTTTTCTTTGCATGCAGGGTTTTTGTAGGCCACATAGATTAGATCCTTGCTAGCCTTTGCCACATCCTAAATGCCCTTGGTTTGAGCAAATGCTTGACTCAGGGACTACAGGGCAAGGTAGTATAGCTTCAACTTGATGAAGTCATTTACTATGCCTTTGAAGATGGCCGGCAGGTGTGTCTCCATGATGGGCTTACGGATCTTGTTAAGTAAGGCACTCCACTGCTAGATGAATTTTTGCATGGGCTCTAAGTGGCCCTACTTTACTTGCATCAGCTAGTCTAGGATTACCTCAAGCTTCAAGTTGTACTTGAAGCAAGTGATGAATTGGGTAAGGAATCCCTTCAAAGAAGTGATGGAGGCCCTAGGAAGTGCACAGTACCAATCTAGTGCCTTGCTAGTTAGGGACATGGTGAACATGTAGATGATGGCATTCATCCATGCCTGTAGCAGGAGGCATTCCAACTGGAAGGTCACTAGATGGGCGTTAGGATTCCCTTCACCATTGTATTTGGTGAACTGTGGGAGCGGGACCCCAGTGGACAATGCTAGTGGTGGGACTATAGGATTAATTGGATCATCTTGGTAAAAGTCCATCACATGGACAATCTCTAAGGAGGCATCCTTAAGCCACTTAACCTCTTTAGTAAGGCTTTGGATCAATTGGAATGCTTGATCCAAGCCAGGTGTGGTTGCAGTGGCAAGTTGCATAGGTTATGCTACCAGCTATAGTTGTTGGGTGGCCCATGACCAGACTCCAGGTTATGTGACCACATGTGGTGCTTGTTACATGGGCTATGCCATGGGCATTGCACTCAGGCCCCACCATGGGTTCATGCGCTAGGATATCGTAAAGGGTGCCAACATGATGGGTGGGACGAATGATGTCTAAGTTGTGTATAGTGGGAGAGAAACATGCATTATGTGCATGTAGGGTTACGTATGTGCAATGATTACTGCTACAGAAGGCTGGATGACCTGAATAGGCTAAATGGGCTAAATAGGATGAGCAAGTTGCATAGGTTGCATGAAGATGGTGAAGGGCACACTGAATGAAAAACTAAAAGGCAGAGCAGCATCCTAGTACATCTGCAGCATCTAGTGAGTTGCCATCATAAGTGTTGACCTGGGTGACAACACTAGGTTGTGGGACATCAAAGGAATGAAAGCAAAGGTTACCTACTAGAATGAGGCATGGAATAGGTTCTCATGCTAGGATTAAGCCTTGAACTTATCTAGCACCTCCTAAATGGGCTCCTCATAGTCCATCCTTACCTCATAGCCCATGCTACAGATAAGGTTGTCCATCATCCATTAGTAGTCTTCCGTGAGCAAGACATAATTGAAATCAAAAGGGAGCCATTCCCTCCCATTACGATACATGATCTCATAACTATGTTTGAATTCCATGTATTGGTGGTCTAAGGGCAAACCTGCCTAGATATTTGCACAAACAAAGTTATACTGCTCATTGTTGAGCACCATGACCTCAGGAGATAGGTTGCAATGCCTAAGAGATTACCTTTATGCTAGGAGTAGACCCCCAACCCTAGGAAGGTCAATCTATATTTCCTACTAAATGAGCCTAACAACAAATTTTCTTGAAGAAGAGGTTGAATGCTATTCGAGGTTCATAGTGCAAGGGAGAATACAAAGGACTACCTATGTAAAATAAGATGAAAAAAGTGGCTAAGATCTAAAATGCAGGAAAACTGCTAAGTATGCAACTACTGAGAAAATGGCTAAGTGTAGAAAATGTAGAAAAAATGGCTAAGTATAAAATGTAGAGAAAAAAAACTAAGTGTAAATGCACTAAAAAAATAACTAACTTTGGGACTATGCTTAGAGATAACTATGATCATTATGTTGGAGCTAGCTACTCTCTATGGAAGACCCCGAATTTAATAGTGTAAACACTGGTGTTGTCAAGTGGGGTTACAGAGGAACTAATAATAAGGACCAATCTGCATGGGGTGCAAAGAGCATGTAAGGCAACAACCAAAGGATGGTCAAAGAAGGAAATGGTGAAGGCCCTCCTTCTAATGCTAGAAAACTATAGTGATTGAAAACATTGGAGGTTAGAACGGGATACCAAGAGGTCTATGGTTGCACAGTCTTGACACTTCTTCTACATGAGGGCCTGCTAGGAATAGAGGCAGGGTGCCCAGAATGATCTTGTCGATCGAACTAGGACTTATGGGTGTTACAATAGAATGAGTGTAAAGGGGTACATGGTGTTTTTGTGATGTCTACAATGTTCATAGATGTGAGCATAGCAAAGGTTTCAGGCATGAAAATGAAGGTGTGAACATAGGAAAAATTACTTAAATGGTAGAGGGGTAGCTAGGACTACGCTAGCCCCAACTATGCTCCCACTAAAGCAAGATGGTGTTCTGCTAGGTGCTCCAATCAAGCCTATGAGACTACCAGACTATGACTATGCTATCGAGACTACAAATGTGAATGCTGAATAGACCACAATGTACCTATAATCAATGCAAAATAGTGTAATTTGGAGACTATGATTGGGGACTACGTTGCCCACTCTCTCAAGTGGTATCAAGTGTAGGTACAATTTGGGGGGAAAATGGGAGATGCAAAACAAACAAAACTTGCTGATCCTGCTTGCCGAAAGAATGTTAGAGTTGAGATGCAAGCTAGTGCTGAGTTCTGGAGCTAATTTCAGTAAGCTACACTAACTACACTCTAGAGCATAGCCCCAAGAGTTAGGAAAATCTTACCAGAAAATGATGCTCTGTGTAGGCTACAGTAGCTACACCCTAGAGCATAGTCCCAAAGGTGTGATCATAGCCTTGACACTTGGAAAAATCTAGCAAAGATGACATGCCCATGTAGACTGTGTTCTAGAGCATAGTAAGGAGTATAGGATTAGGAGTTATAAAATCTACCAAACTATTTTTTCCATCCCATACATGCTCAATAGCCTCTAGCTTGATACTTAGGCAAACTTGCAAACTGGTCATTCCAAGGTCAACTACGATGACTATGCTTTGGAGCATAGTCCTGGCAAGGTGAGCATAGTTAGGACACTTAGAAAAATTTGTAGCTTTTGTTGACACTTAGAAAAATCTTGCAATTTTGGGTCAGCTATGTCAACTACACTGACTACACTCTAGAGCATAGCCCTAGCAGTGTGAGCGTAGTCTCAACAAATTTGTAAATTTTTGATGCTTAGCCAAATTTGTAGTTGAGACTTGAGAGCCCAAATTTGATGGTGTTTTAGAATCTTGTAAATCTCTTCTTGATTCAAGTTCTAGTGTGAATTTTATTTCTTAAGAGATGTAAACTACATGGAACCTGTTGCCTCTTAAGAAGAGTAATATCATATTAGAATTGGCAGACTAGTCCATTACTATTTTATTGAGACTGATGGAAGACATTATGACCATTGTGTGTAAGTGATTTGATCCTACTAATTTCCTAGTAATCAAGGTGGAGAACTATAAAGGGCACTTCCCAATCATCATTCGAATGACATGGCTAAGCACCGTTGATACAAGAATGGGTATCAAAGATCTTTGCTTGCAAATATCTAAAGAAAACACATTTGAGAAGATCAAGAAGAAGCAAGTTTCATGCATCGTGTATAACAATATAGGGTACAATTGTGTGCAAAAACTCTAATCTATTAAATGAACATCCATTTTTGCATGCAAGCAGTGTGCACCAGAAGTAGATATTCAAAGGCGTCTCTATGCAGTAGCCACAAAACAAGAGGGTACCAGTGGCTGACCATTGATCCTAAAAGTAGCACACTTTGCATGGAACCTACTGAGAGCCTAAGATGTGCATATGTCATAGGCATGGATGAACTAGAGCAAGTTCATCATCAACTTTCTAATAATTGAAATGATGATACCTATTGGGAAGAGTTAGAAATTCCTAAAAATTTCAAGCAAGAGCCCTTTGAATTAAAAATTCTACTTGTTGGCATGGAATATATATTCCTAAAAAATGGGAAGCTGATAATAATCAATGCAAATCTTGCTCCAAAATAAAAATAGATGATATTAAATGTGATTGAAAAATGGTCAACAACCTTTTCTTGGTCATATCTTGAACTCATAGGGATTGATACTAGGATATGCCAGCATCATATCTACATCAACCTAGCCATGAAGCCAAAGAGGTAGCCATAGAGGCGATTGACTCCCAAATTGAAGTAAATCATCAAGGAGGAAATCAAAAAACTCCTCAAGGTAGGATTCATCTATCCCATTGCAAATAGTAAGTGGCTTAGTTCACTCGTGATTTTGCCAAAGAAAGGTGGCAAGTGGTGGGTTTTCATCAATTTTTGACTATTGAATATGGCAACATTCAGGGACCATTTTCTATTACCATTCATTGATCAGGTGTTAGATAAAATATCTGGGCATTGCTTTTTACAATTTTTTGGATGGTTATAGAGGTTATAACCAAATCCAGATCATGCTAGAGGACTAGGCCAAAACAACATTCACGAGTCCTTGGGGTACCTTTGCATATTGCAATATGCCTTTTGGTATGTGCAATGCTCTTATCACCTTTTAATGCCTGGTCTTAAGCATTTTTTAGTAGCAAATAGATAGTGGTGTGATAGTCTTCATGGATGACTTGTCCTCTTATGGAGCTATATTTGAGCAAGTCCTAGATTGCCTTGAGCAAGTACTAAAAAGATGTGTTGAAACAAACCTTAAGCTCAACTGGCAGAAAGGTCATTTAATGGCTTACGAGGGCATAGTACTGGGGCATAGAATATCACAAGTTTGAATTAAGGTCAACCCTAAAAATATAAGGATCATTCAAGGAATTACCCATCAACTAGAAATCATAAAAGATGTTCGATCATTCCTTGGACACATTGGCTACTACCAGTGATTCATAGAGAATTTCTTTATGATCACAAAATCATTGGTGAAGCTAACAAAGAAAGATGCTCTATTTTTTTTTGGACCAAGCAATGTGAAAAACCATTCCAATAGCTAAAGGAGAAACTTGTAGAAACTCTAATTCCACAAGCATCCAACTAGTCCAAATCATTTCATATTATGACAGATGCATCAAATTATGCTTTGGAAGCCTTACTTATGCAATTGAATGATAAGAAACATCCATATTACATCCATTGTGCAAGCCAAATCATTGTGGGTGCACAACTGAACTACACCACCATAGAAAAAGAATTGATGAAAATTTGCTTCCTCATGAACAAACCAAAAATTAGCCCATGTGTCATATGATGGTTGGTGATCTTACAGGAATTCGATCTTACGATGGTAGATCGAAAGGGAACTAAGAATGTGGTTGCTGACCACTTTTCTTGGTTGCAATGGGACAACAAAGATGAAATCCCAATATCTTATCTATTTCCTAATGAACCCCTCTTTGCTGGGGCTATAACTAAACAATTACCCATTTAGCCTAAATGGTACAATGATATTTTTACCTATCTTTTTACTCAAAAGATGCCACAAGGGTTGGACCACCGAAAAAATTAACAATTTCTTCACCAGGTGAAACACTTGATGGAGATCAACAAACACCTCTACAAGGTGTGCACCAATGGCCTGGTTCATTCGTATGTTCCTAATGCCGATCAACTACACATTCTTTAGGATGCTCAAACAGGTCCTTGTGGGGGCCACTATGCTAAAAGACACATAGCCATTAAAATCCTAATGGCAAGGTATTATTGGCCAACACTCTTCAGGGATGCCCACCAATATGTCCACTCTTGTGAACATTGCCAATGAGATGGTAGAATGATTGCTCGAATGGAGAGATCTCAATAGTGGATCCAACCACTAGAACCCTTCAATATCTAGGGCATTGATTTCATGGGTTCTATTATGCCCATGTTAAATGGAAAGGCACACATCATAGTCACTATTGACTATTGTACGAAATGGGCATAAGCAGCAGCCATCACCGACTGCACATCTTCAACTACCACTTGATTTGTACAACAAAATTTTGTAAATAGGTTTGGTGTGCCACATGCATTAATTTCTGACAATGGAATCCACTTTACAAGTACTATATTTTAGAAACTCATGCAATACTTGGGGGTTGAATATAAACTAGCAACACCATACCACCTCCAAACCAATGATTAAGGTGAAGTTACTAATAGGGAAATCACAAAGATCCTAATGAGAACTGTTTAGTAAATATAGGAAAGATTGGAGCACAAAACTCAACAATGCCCTTTGGGCTTATTGCTTAACATGGAAACTTCCTATAAGCTATTCTTCCTATGAGTTGGTGTACAAAAAATTACTAACACTTCCTATTCAATCTGAGCTCCATACACTTTCAATAGTCTGTAACCTTGACCTCAACTTAAGTCTGTTACAAAAAGAAAGATTAATGAATTTCAACTTTCTAGACAAAAACCAATTGGTGGCCCTATCATCTAACAAGTTGCACAAGTTATTCAAAAAAAAATCACCATGACCTTAGAATTAGGAAAGTCAAATTTCAACTATGAGATAAGGTCCTCTACCTGAATCCCACACACGTACCTCAACGAACTAAGTTCCAGATATTATGGGAAGGACCTTATATCATTTATGAAACTTTCTCCCCTAGGGCCATGTTGATCTACAAACCTAAGAGCCCAGAAAAAAAGTAGCTGCTCAACATACAACAAGTCAAGCCTTTCCATAAGCCTAAGTATGTCAATGCCACAAATGCCTCATTGGATGAACAACCATGCTTAATCTTTTAAATCTCCTCCTTTCAACTTAGTCATGAGGGAGATGGACATCCATGCTAACTATATAAGTGACTCTTCAGTTTTCCATCTTTTTGTTTTACACATTTTTTTTTTACATCTGGGTACTTTTACAACTTTTTATTTTACACATTCTTTATTTTATACCTTTTTATTTCCTACATTATTAATTTTTCAAAATTTTTGTTTTACAACATCATTAGTACATTTTATTTTCTTAAATATTTTACAATTTATTATATATTTTCTTTTATTTGAATGTGATTTTCTTATTCTTTTTTAATAATAATGTGCCTTATTGGCATCTGGGTACAGTGTGGTTTGATTAATGTGGGCTTGTGCTAGTCAGTTATTTAATTATTAGTGTCTGGATTCTAGATTTAAATTTTGTTATTGATGACTAGGCATGATTTCTTTTCCATGAAATAAGTAGTGAGTCCACAACATCCATCCATCCACAAACTCTATGGTTTTCCTTATTCTGGAAATGTCCTTTTTCATCGAATTTGGAAAGGATTCAAAGGTTTGAATAGGGTGTGAATTCAAGGGGATTGGGTACTCTTTATGCCTTTCTACTTACTTGGGTGCATGTGTGTTTTCATAGATTTCTTATTGTTCCATGTTGACCAATAATAGGAAGTTGAATAAGTCTTTGCATTGTGTGGTTCTCATATAAAAAAACATGGGAATTCAAAGCACATCCCTTAGATAAAATAACAAGCTATAACCATTGATTATGGGACTAGAAAGATATGTTACCCATGCTTGAAGGCCCCCTCTAACTAAGGTCATTCCTCACCTCCTACTTCTCTTTTCTTCTTTACTAAGAAATGGTGGTTGTTTCGTGGGAGAGCTCTTATGCCTTAAGGGGATGAACTAGCCTTAGAATGGTGATGCGAAGTCACTGAATGTGGTTGGTTTTGGTCTAGACTAAGGATGGATTTTATTAAGTCATATAACCACAAAATTCACAAGGGACTTCATGTGACCTTAGTTAAAAACTCCATTCCACTCTCTCTCTCATCCATCTATGCTTTCCATATCTCACCTCACTGTTGATTTCATGTTCTTGTTTGATGTTTTGGTTTGATGTGTTAAATTCTTAAGTAGTTTCTTCCAAGTTTTCGTACTTAACTTTCCATAGCCATTAATCATCCATGGGGCACATGGACTCCTTGGTTTGATGTTATGCAAGGGTAATAAAGGGCTTGTTCTTGCTCTGGGAAGGACCCACTTACATACCTGTTGGTTGGATTAGTTAAGTTCTTTATCCTTATACATTCTCATAATCAAATCCTTTTGCATGCTCCACCAGTGACATCCAATTGTGTGCATCTTCACAATGTTTTTCAGTAAAATCCTCTTTTTATTGCTGTAAATTCTTAAACCCTCTTCAAGAATTTCATCATGTTGGAATTTTTAGAATTAATGGACTGCTTATGCATGTCACGCTATTCTTCAATTTTCCCACTAATACTATTAAAGGAATCAATCCACCATAATCACAACCTAGCCAAGTGTAACCACCAATGAGACAAGGTACTTAAAAGCTATATGTTACACATTGCACACAAGTCCACGATTTTGTTGTGATTTTAGTGAGAAGCGTGGACTAGAAGTAGGATTGTCTTTCCCAAGGAAGAGGTAGTAGTACCATGCGACTAGGATCATTCATTATCATTGAATCTTCTCACTCGCTCTTCAGCTACCAAGAGGAATTAGATGTTAGTTTTGTCTAGGGTGTTCAATTCTATTATCATGAACACCAATTTTGTAAAAGATTGTAAACCTATACATTTGGGCACTTAGAGTCTATTTGTTCCATTTGAGTTAGTCAATAGTCCCATACCTTCCCAATATTTTGTAAGGAACTTGTTCTTCCTCTTGTTCCCTCAACAACAAGTTTTCATTCACTCATGGTGGTATGATGAATCACATTTAGTAAGGCTCTAATATTGAATATTTAATATTGGAGCTACAATGTTGAGTATCCAATATTAGGCCCCAAGATGCGATGTCAAATATTTGATATCACAAGGTATGTGCTAGCCTATAAATATAGTTCTTGGAAATATGATTTCTAGATAATGTTTATCATAACATAGCAAAGCTCTTGCAGTTTCTTTTCTACAAAGTTAGAATATTTTCCAAAGTGCCCATAGCAAAAGTCATTGAGAGTAGGGATCTTTATTAGAGCACTATTGTACCTGAGCACAATAGTGTGAGTGGTAATAAAGATGAACTTCCTATTCAAACCTTGTAGCACCTTGGCTAGCTTAAATATTTTATTTATGCATTTCATGTTTTATGTAATTTCCTTGAATGCTTCCAAGTAATTAAGCTAAAGTAAGCTAGTTCAACTAAATCTAAATTAATTAAGCACATAAGTATGACTGCTTCAAGCATGTGCATGATGCTTGGTAATCCCAGCAATGCTTAACATTTGGTAACCTAGCAATGTTATACATGTTCAAGATGTGCACAAAAAGGGGGAACGAATACTTATGTTAGTGATGAATTGCATTCTGTCGGTACCATCGACATAACATGTTGATGCGGCCTTGTTGTTTGGGCCTTGTTGATGAGGCCTAGTTGACACATCATATCATGCATCTATATGGCCCCATCAACATAGTGTCTGTAGTCAGCTATAAATATGCACTTGCAACCACATTTATGATAGGTAGAGATTGTGGTTGCAACAGAGCTCTTGCATTTTTTCCATTTGAAAGTTAGAATTTTTCCTCTGAGTGCCCACAACATGAGTCATTGAGTGTATGAATCTTTATTCAAGCATTGTTGTACATAAGCACAACAGTGTGTGTGGCAATAAAGATGAGCTTTCTGATAAACCTTACAGCACTTTGAATAGATTAACTACTTTATTTATGCATTTAATATTTTTAATTATTTATTAAATTTTTCCATTAGTTATTAAATATTTTCCAGTTGTTACCTTAATGAAGCAATTAAGCCAGATAGATTACACACATAAGTACAACCACTTCTAGTGTAACATGTATTTGCTTGGTAATCTCATCAACATTATTGCTTGGTACACCTAGTAGCATAGTGGTTGGTCATCCAACAACGGATACATGGGTTTAGGATGTGTATGGAAAGTGGGATCAGATGCTTATGTTAGGATTAGTTAAATGCTAGTTAATTAGTTAATTTAGATTGGTTAATCAAATTCCTTTTTATCTACATTTTGAACACCAAACTATAAAATACAAAATGATAAAACTTAGATGCCTTAGTTACACTTAACGATACTAATGAATGTCACAAGTGTAATTGGGAAGACAACGATTATCCTTAGGGCTAGATTCACTTCCTAAATTACTAATGCACCAAAAATGATAAAGTCCACAGAATTCTATCAAATCATGTGTGAACACTTTATGATTCGTATGGTTGGGCATAGGGGTACCTCACTGCTCATCATTGGCACCATTGTTGGGGACATTGTTTGTGGAACATGCATTATTTAGGTCTAAGTGAATACCATTAATATTGTTGTATGAACCTCAAGGTCAATATCATTCCCACTATACATAGAATTATAAAAGCACACTGATAATTTTATTTTGATTTGTTTTGCAAAATTTCTTCTTCTTCTCACAAGCATAAGGATACCAAACCATCGGTCCCACAAGAATGCAAGGTGGTATACACTCATTTAGATGAGTTTCTACCCAACTTCACCTTCATCCTACATCAGGATGAATAGCTGCGATGGTGCGATATGGAGGGTACTATCGTCTTGCCCCCCAATTGATCTATGCCTGAGATGCTATTCAAAACTCTTAAGAAGCTAGGCATAGTAGATCTTCACAAAGAATATGTTGTGAATGGATATGACACTCGAAACTACCATCCCAATGAAACAAAACATAAAAGAGATTAACATCAAGATAAACTCCATGAAGCTACAAATGGGAAACATTACATCAATCCCTTGTTCCTACTAAATCAAGATAATACTAAGGATCATCCTACTGAAGGTTCTCAACATGAAGATTCTCCACCCCCTAATATTGGTGAAAAGGGTGTGAACCTGAACCTGTGATCCACTATACATAAATTGGGTTCAAGAAAAGGTGACAACCAAGGTAGGGACTTAGGCAAGCATCACAATAGCAAGGGATCTAAGGATGGTGATCATAATAAGCATAAGAGTGATGGCGGATACCGTAGTGGTAGTGGTGGTCCACTTTCTCTTCATCCTTTTTATCTAATTCCAAACATTCCTCTTCATCTAATGGTTGTCATGGAAATCATTGTCAAAACAACCATGATGAAGGTACTCAGTGAAATAATAATGGCCGTGAAGGCTACCAAAGCGAAGGGGTGGCCAAAACCATTTTGGCATCATTGACTTGAAGTATGCTCAACATTGTGGATGCAGTTAGAATTCCAACCAGGCATATGAAGGATAGTCAGATTAAGTGCTTAGATATGAAAAATATCCCAAGAATTAAGGGGGAATACAATTCTAATCTGCAAACACATCTACAAGTCTTTCAAGATGCCTGTGCCTTACAGAACATAGAGAGTGAATGGTAGAAACTAAAGCTTTTCCCAAGGACACTCATCAAGGAAGCTGAAAGTTGGTACTAGTCCTTAGAGCTGGAATCTATCCACAAATGGAGTACCATGTTGGAACTATCCATAGCTAATATTAGACATACCCTTGAGTTTCTAATCTAAGAAGACAAATCTAGGGCTAGAAACAAGGAGCATATGAACCCTTGGATGCTGCCATGGGCCACTGCTATTCACTCTTACACCGATGCCTTGACCATGGTTATTCTTAGAGGGGACAACTTCACCACATCATAGATGGGTTTTAGAATAGAAACTAGAAGAACCATTGGGGTGTATACCCAAGGAAGGTCATTTGAAATGAGAGTTCATCAAATCCAAAGGCTAATTGAGCAAGTAGCAAAAGAAGAAGGTGAGCTACCAAAAAGGAAAAGTGTTGAAGAGTATAACAGGGATCCATCCATCAAAAAATGAGAAGTTCGATTTTGTGACAAGGAGGAATCACCACTTGATGAAGTGGTGAACAGAAAGACCTTGCCCATACAAAAATCTATTTGTAACATTTTAGCCAAGGTTGACAAGTTATGTGACTCTTTGGATGAAAAATTTCAAACGACTTTGAACATTGCTGAAGAATCCAAAGAGCAAAATAGTGATCGTAATCGTAGGAGGAAAAAAAAAGTTGAACATGCCTACCAAAGACGTAAGGGCAAAGCTGCTACAGTAGAGGAAGTTGTGGAGTTTAACTCTGATGATGAAACTAAATGTGACATTTGCCAATACGAACATCCAAAGGGATGTTTCCCTGTAGTGTCACACTTACAATAGTCCCAAGTTTACACATTGAATCCTTACCCAGCATGTAGGCAAGCTCTAAGATGATTGCCTTACCCTCAAGGTAGTCCAAGATAGCTCTACTAGCAATAATAAGCTTACTACCCAAGTGGAACTCCTCCACAACGATACAAGCAATACCAATAGTGGTATCAATCACAATCATGGAAAATGCCACTACTAAGGCAGCAGTACCCTTATGGGAAACCAAATCCACATGGGTACTATGTTTAGCAACTTGTCTCCCCTAGAAGTTCTACAAGTCATACATCATTCTAGCATCACTATTACCCTCTAGAGTACCACTGAACACATTCATCATCTACTCAAGGAGAAAACCCATATCCATATCCTTATCATCCTCCACATCCCTCTACACATACACCACCACCTTTAATCTAATTACCTCCTACTCCATCCATGCAAGGTGAGATTCCTCCACAATCATAACAATGAAACACTATGAGAGATGTACACTCACAACTAGATTTTCAACCAAGTGGTCTAGATTATCAATTAAGGAAAAAACCTTTCTTCTAGCCTAGTAGTCCTCTCCAACCCTCACAACCTACTTTGGCTAATTGCCCCACACTCTAGCATCCTCATCCTCTGCATCAAATACCTTCAAGTGCCCTTCAAACCAAGTGCCACCTAGGATCTGCATCGTAATGATAACTCATGTTGTTTCTAACTAAATCAAGGCTAGCAATCTTCCTACAAAAAGATCTGACCTAGGAAGTCCATTCATTTATTTATAGATTGCTAGACAAGAGTCATGTAAGGCTCTTCTTAACTCTGGTTTTAGAGTTAATCTCATCTCCCATGACATGCACAAGGCCTAGAACCTACCACCTCTCAAGAAGAGCAATATTAGTCTAGAATTAGTAGATCAGTTAATTATTGTCCCTCTAGGATTAGTAGAGGAAATTGTGACCATAGTTTGTGGGTGGTCCTATCTTGTTAATTTTCTAGTGATCAAGGTGTACAATTGCAAAAGTGACTTCACCATCATTATGGAAGGAGCTTGGTTAAGCACAATCAATGCAAGAATGAGTATAAGGGACCTATCTTTAGAAATATCCAAGGAAAATGAGCTAGGAAAAATTAAGAAGAAGCATATTCCATGCATTACGTATAGCGATAATGGGTTCAATTGTGTGCAAAAGATTTGATCAATCAAGAGTACACACATTAAAGCATGCAATCAGTGTGCACAAGAAATTAACATTCAAAGGTCTTTGTACATAGCAGCCACAAAATAGAAGGGCACCCAGTGGCTAATAGCTAATTTAGATAGCAACACACTATGTATGGAGCCAACTAAAAGCCTAACTTGTGCATATGTTGAAGGCATGGACAAAATTGAATAACTTCATTCCCAACTCTTTGATGAAGACGATGATACCTATTGGGAAGAGTTGGAAATCCATGATAACTTCAAGTAGGAGCTCTTAGAACTAAAAAATTTACCAGTTAGAATGGAGTATGCTTTTCAGTAAAATCCTCTTTTTATTGTTGTAAATTCGTAAATCCTCTTCAAGCATTTCATCACATTGGAATTTTTAGAATTTAATAATGGACTACTTATCCATTTCACCCTATTCTTCAATTTTCCCACTAATACTATTAAAGGAATCAATCCACCATAATCACAACCTAGCCAAGTGTAACCACCAATGAGACAAGGTACTTAAAAGCTATATGTTACACATTGCACACTAGTCCATGATTTTGTTGTGATTCTAGTGGGAAGCATGGATTGGAAGTAGGACTGTCTTTCCCAAGGAAGAGGCAGTAGTACCATGCAACTAGGATCATTCATGATCATTGAATCTTCTCCCTCACTCTTCAACTGCCAAGAGGAGTTGGATGTTAGTTTTGTCTAGGGTGTTCAATTCTATTGTCATGAACACCCAATTTTGTAAAAGATTGTAAATCCATACATTTGGGCACTTAGAGTCTATTTGTTGCATCTAAGTTAGTTTGCATATTAGTCAATAGTCCCATACCTTCCCAATATTGAATGGATTAGCCCACTCATAATTGTACCAAAGAAGGGTGGCAAATGGTATGTCTATATTGACTTTAGGCTATTGAATATGGAAACATTTAACAATCACTTTCCTTTGCCATTTGTAGATCAAGTGTTAGATACCATGTCTGGTCATTATTATTATAGTTTCTTAGATGGTTATAATGGAAATAACCAAATCCAAATCACACCAGAAGATTAGGCCAAGATAACATTCACGAGTCCCTGGGAGAATTTTTCATACTGTAAGATGTCATTTGGTCTGTGCAATGCCCTTGCAACCTTTCAACGCTTGGTCCTTAGTATCTTTCAACAACAAATTGGTAGTGGTATTGAAGTCTTCATGGATGACTTCTCCACATATGGAGCTACCTTTGAGCAAGCCTTGGACCGACCTGAGCAAGTACTAAAGAGATGTGTAGAGACAAATTTATGGCTCAACTGGCAAAAGAGCTATCTCATGATTCAAGAAGCCATTGTGCTAAGGCACTGAATTTCATAGAAAGGGATTTAGGTAGACTTAGAAAAGATAAGGGTTATCCAAGGAATAACATGATAATCAGACACTATTAAAGATGTCCAATCATTCCTTGGCTACATTGGTTACTACTAGTGATTTATAGAAATTTCTCTAAGATCGTAAAGCCATTAGTAGAGCTTACAAAGAAAGATGTACCTTTTATCTAGGCCAAGGAATGTGAACACACATTCCAATAATTAAAGAAGAAACTCATAGAAACACTAATCCTACAAGAACCAGACTAGTCCAGACCCTTCCATATCATGACAGATGCATCTAACTATGCTTTAGGAGTAATACTCATGTAGATGGACAATAAGAAACATCCATAATATATCCACTATGTGAGTTGAACCATTGTGGAAGCACAATTAAATTACAACATCATGGAGAAAGAATTAATGACAGTGGTTTATGCACTAGAAAAGCTTAGGCACTATGTGCTTAGTTACAAAGTATTTATGCATACGAATCATAGTGCAATCTGTTTCCTCATGAATCAGCCAACAGTGAGCCCTCGTGTCTTATGGTGGCTCATGATCTTGCAAGAATTCGATCTCACGATGGTAGATCAAAAAGGGACCAAGAATGTAGTCACTAACCACCACTCTTGCTTAAGATGAGATAATAAAGAGGAGGAGAGCCCACTCTCTAATCAATTTCCAAACAAAATCCTCTTTACAGGAATAATAAGTGAACAAACACATAAAAAAGCAATATGGTATAATGGCATCCTCACATATCTTCTCACTAACGAGATGCCATAAGACTTGGATTTTAGGAAAAAGCAACAATTCCTTCATCAGGCCAAATACTTCATGGAAATCAATAGATACCTTTACAAGGTGTGTGTTGATGGCTTGATCCGTTGGTGTGTCCTTGATGAACGTCAATTGCACATTCTCCAAGATGCTCACATAGGACCTTGTGGAGGCCACTATGTAGGGAGATGCACAACCATAAAAATCCTAATGGCAAGATACTATTGGCCTGCAATCTTTAGGGATGCCCACTAGTTCATCAAGTCTTGTGAGCATTTTCAACGTGACAAGGGGATGACCGCTTGCATGGAAGATCCTCAACAGTGGATTCAACCACTAGAACCTTTCGACATATGGGGCATTGATTTCATGGATCCCATCACACCCATGTCCAAAGGAAAGGCGTATATTATAGTAGCAATTAACTATTGCACAAAATGGGTAGAAGTAGTAATCATTACTGATTGTACATCATCCACTACTACCAAATTTATACAACAAAATATCGTGAATAGGTTTGGGGTCCACATTCACTAATTTCTGATAATGGAACTCATTTCATAGGTGCCATATTTAGAAAATCAATGTATCGCTTAGGGGTAGAACATAAATTAACAACACTTTGCCACCCCCAAACCAATGTTCAAGCAAAGGTAACTAACTAGGAGATTACAAAAATACTAATATGAACCATTAGAAAATATAGGAAGGATTGGAGTATAAAGCTTAATGATGCTCTCTAGGCTTATTGCTCAACTTGGAAACTTCCTATTGGCTATTCTCCCTACGAGTTAGTGTACAGAAAACTTTCAACGTTCCCAATCCAATTTGAGCTCTGTACACACTCAACTACCTATGATCTAAACCTTGACCTAAGTCTAACATAGAAGAAAAGATTGATCAACCTAAATGTGCTGGATGAAAATCGATTGGTGGCCCTATCCTTGAATGAGGTGAACAAGGCATTCAATAAGAAACATCATGACCTTAGAATCAGGAAAGTAAAACTTCAACCAAGAGATATGGTTCTCTAGTAGAACCCCGCACATGTACCCTAAAAGAAAAAATTTCAAACATTGTGGAAGGGACCTTATATAATTGATAAAACCTTTCCCTCTAGGGCCATGTTGATCTACAAACTTAATAGCCCAAATAAAAAGTAGTTGGTCAACATCCAACAAGTAAACCCTTTCCTAGAACCAAGATAGGCCAATGTAAATGTCACCTCAATGGATGGACAACCACATTCTATTTTTTGGATCTCCTCCTTCCAACTCAATCATGGGGGAGATGGCCACTCATGCTAACCATCAAATTGGCTTCTTAGTTTTTCTACTTTTTATTTTTCACATTTTTTATTTTTACAAATTTCTTATTTTCAAATTTTTCTAATTTTATACCATCTTTAGTACCTTTGAAACTTCTTGATTATTTTACACTTTCTTATATATTTTGCTTTCTTTTTGTTTAAGTGTGATATTTTATTATTTTTGCTAATAAAGAGTGCTTTATTAGCACAGGAGATAGTGCCATTATTGCTATATACTAATGATGGTTTATGCTTAATGTTGTGATTGTCAATGTTTGGTTTCTATTTTTGGATTCTAATTTATTTTTCATGGAACAAGCAATGAGTCCACGTCATCCACCGATCTAATGAACTCTATAGTTTTCCTTGTTCTGAGAATATGAGGTTCCTTTTCACTAAAGAAACTTTTAATTGATTACTGACCTTAGTAGTTCCAGAATTAGGAAGGATTTAAAGGTTTGTAAAGGGTGTGACTTCAAGGGGACTCATTACTCTTTGTACTCTTCTTCTTACTTGAGTTCTTGAGTGTTTTTCATGGACTTTTTACCATTTCACACCAACCACTAATAGGAAGTCAAATAATGTCATTGCATGGTGTGATTCCCATTTCAAAAAAAAAAAACAAAAAACAAAAACAAAACAAAAAATAATGGGAATTCAAAGCACACCCCTTTAACATGAATAAGTCCTTGCATGGTGTGATTCCTATTTCAAAAAGAAAACAATGGGAATTTAAAGCACACCCCTTGGAAAATAAATGGGCTACAAGCACTAGTTATGGAAAGGTCCTCTCTAACTAAGGCCCTCTCTCTCTCACTTCCTACTTCTCTTTTCTTCTCTTTTTGGAATGGTGGCTGTTTTGTGGAAGCATTCTTATGTCTTGAGTGGGTGGATCAATCTTAGAGTGGAAATGCAAAGTCACTAAAAGCAGCTAGTTTTGGTTTAGAATAAGGATAGAACTTCTTAGGTCATTTTAACTACAAATTCCACAAGGGACTTCTTATGATCTCAATTTGGAACTCCATTCCACCTTCTCTATCATCCATCCATGCTACTATAATTCACCTCACAGTCATGATCTATGTTATGTTCTATGTCTTAGTCTGATGTGTTAGGATTCTTGAGTAGATTCTTTCGAGTTTGGTCCTTAACTTGTCATGATCATTAAATCGACTATGGAGCCCATGGACTCCTTGGTTGAGGTTATGCAAGGGCAAAAAGGGCATAATCTTGCTATGGGAAGGACCCACTTGCATAGCTCTTGGGTTGATTAGTTAAGTTTCCTTACCTTTGACATTGCTACAATTCTATCTTTTGCATTTTTCATTAAGTAAATCACTCAATGCTCCTTAATCTTTCATTTCATTCATCCACTAAATCAATTTTTCTCCTTTTTCCAAAATTTATGAAATTAAACACCCTCTTCTCATGTTTTCATACTATTCTTGGCCTTTTAAGCTTTCATTTGACACTAACTTCACTCAAAAATTCTTCATATTTTGCAAGTTTGACTACGATGGTCAATGATTGCATCCTTGAGGTCCCATTGACACATCCACCCTAGTCAGTGAGGCCCAGTCAACTAGGCCTCATCGACATAGCACAAAAACCCTATATATACTATTAAACACTTTGCAATTTTTCATCATTTTCTCATAACACAAGGAGAGTTTTTGAAATTTTTTAGAGCCCAAAACCTTCCAGAGCTCATAACTTCCCAACTGTTTATCCAAATCATTCCATTTTTTGATCCTACACTTACTAGAGGTAAGATCTTTATCATAAAAGCCACAAACCTTAAGGTTTTCGATGAAAAATTGATGAAATCTTTTGGAAATTTTCCTAACTCCCCCAAAGGGTTAATAACCTTAACCATGTATAAACATCAGCTTTTTCACAAGTTAACCCTTCCAACAACCTTCAAGCTGATTTATTAATGAAAATACATAAATAAATGGCAATTGGATTAATTAAATTAGCCATAATCACAACTTAGCCAAAGCATAACTATCCTTGAAAGTTAAGGTATCCCAATTGTTTTAAGGTTACACAATGATTGCTAATCCATAGTCTTATTGTGATTACAGATGGCACCCAAACAAAAATGTCTGTAGAAAGGAGAAACCTCGCAACCATGGGAGAAATGACCTAGAGCTAGAAGGGGCCAATAATAACAAGGACAAGAACTACCTGAGGCAACCCATGTAATGGGACCTCTTCGTGAGGAACCCAAAGTGGAATCTATCCAACAGATTCCAAAGGAAGAAGTGCCAACCAGACAATCACAAAGAGGATAAGTGCCTGGTCCCATTCCAAGGCTTGAGGTCACTTTGACTACCTTAATATCATCAAGTCCTGAGAGATTCAGAAATCCATTCTTCAAGATATCAACTTCAAGCCATTTTTGGAGAAAGCTCTAGAGGATGTTAAGACTCAACTGCGAACCTCTCCCATGTGGCCATTCATCATGTCCAGTGGTGAGTGGTACATGGGAGAGACATACCTTTTCTAGAATAATCAGAAGCTGAGATCCACAATCAAGATCAAGGACATTCAAGTGTCCTACTCGATAGAAGCTATTGCACAAGCACTTGGGTTTCCTAACACTAGAACACAACTAGTAGAATTATCCATGCAAGGTGACCCTGAGGCCAAGAAGGAGTGGACTTAGCTTTGCTATGGGGTGGACTATAAGGAGTATGGTGTGCTCACACTGGTGTAGCAAATTTACTTTAAGATTTCAACCTATCACCTCAATCTAATGGTAAGGCCAATCAAGGTAACTACTTTCTCCACCCATGCATGTACTGCTCTAAGTAAGAAATTCCCTGTTAACCTTCCATAACTACTATACTTGGATATTGAAAAGCATTTCAAAGAAAACAAACATGGAAATAAGACCCTACCCTTTTCATGCCTCATCAGAAAACATTGCAAGAGGGTAGGAATTTTTCACTACTCTGACGATACACTTAGGCATACTCCTTTGGCTTCATGGTCTAAGATCATGAAAGAGCAAATGCCAATAATGACTTAATTAGAGGACCTTCCGCCACCACCATCCACTCAAAAAACAACACTAGAGGTCCACGCAACCATTAAACATCTATGAAAAATTTTAGAACGACTCTGAAGCAAACAAGAGCAACAAATAGGAACAAGTGGGGCAAGTCCATCTATGTACCAGCTAGCAATGAGTCACCTTAACAAGGTGGCTCGAATAGTTAGCCAAATGGAGAGGGGTGGCTCCATTTTCTCTACCCAAAAAATGTAGCTACCTTCAAGGTCAAATCCCAACACTTAAGAGGTGATGGTGTCACTAGCAACACACCATCTATTCCCAGAAATCTCTAGCAATGCTACCACTTTCTAGGTGTTGTTGGAGGAAGGAGAAGAAACAACTATCTTAGTGATGTAGCACCAAGGGTAAGAGACAGTGACAGAAGTGGTTGTAACCATGTACTAGAAGCATTGAATGCACCTGCAACATATATACTAGACATATCTACACTTTAAGATGTGCAAACATCTACAACCATGGTCAGCAGGAAATTAAATGTAGCTCAACATGAAAAATTATTAGAATGACTGGTAGGAACTGGGAAAATGACTCTAGACATCTTTGATCTTCTAGAGAATATCACTGCAACCTAGTCGGAGCTACTAAATGCAAGGGGTAAATGCATCATTTTGGAGGGGAAACTAGAAATGGCCTAGGAGCAAAATCAAAACTTGGCTACGTAGGTTGCCAAACTTTGTGCTGGACTTATAGATCATGCAATCCTTAGCCCATGAGTGATAAGAGATGAAGCTATTAAATATCTTTAAGAATGATTTCAAAAGGCTGAGGAGGAAAAAATAATGGCCATTTTTAAATAGCCTATAGCTGAAGCTGAAAGATATTCAATCCAAAAGACTTGAGTTAGATGTACCAAGAGAATGAAGCATTAACAGTGCAAAATTATCACCTGTGAAATGTTGATGCCTAGAAAGACCAAATGCAAGAATTTATTCATCAATAACAGGAGTAGCTAGCAAAGGTAAACACTGAACTGAGGAAATTAACTATGGAAAATTGCAATCTATCAATGGAAGACGTCGCACCTTGCATCAAAAGTCTGCCATCGAGATCACCACCTAGAAGAATGAAGCCCTCAAATTTGAGAAAGTGAAAAATCATTATAGGGACTAAGTTGGCTTGCAAAAATAAGTTAATAAGAAACACATCCAAATGGCAAAGGAAAAAATGAATGAAGCCCTCTAGCAACTTCAACAAGGAAGAGAAGTGTGGCAACCCATTATTGATGGTATCGATGCTACAATAAAGTAGAGATCTACTTAAAGGAGTTGTAGATCGAGGAAATGACAGAGTATATGGAGTTGGTCAATCTTCATTATGGAAACCTAGCAATGATGATTGCTAGATGACCATAGTTAGAGTTAGAAAAATAAGTGGCTAGCTCATATCTGCTATACAAGGTTGAGTTCAAGCACCATAAAGACACCAAGCAGAAGCTTGTGACTAATAACACTAAATTCAAAGTTCTCAAAGGGTGATTTAGAGATCAACGATGTATTGCTGAGAACCTAGCCAAATAGATGAATGACTACCAAGAGCTAAAGAACACAGTTAGGGTGTTCAACTTTGAATGCAAATAGTTTGCTACCTAGTTTGCCAATGCAAAGGAGTTATTTCCATCAATCCCATGTCCTTGGGATGTGTCCATTCCAACCTGCATGGATGGTACATGATCCCAGGAGTAAGGACAAGAAAATGAAAGCATTGGTGGATGCTTTCTACCTTTCACCTAAAGTCTCAACAGTAGCAAGATAGTCGTAGCCACCTCAACTGCCCATGCATGAAGCCGGTGAATGTCCTTCAGAGCCTTATGAACGACCACAACCTGGGACCATTTGATATTCTCCAACAAGCTTCACACCATCAAGGAATGTGTTATCCAATTTTGAAGATTTAAGTCATGGTGTTCAATTTTATGTCCTGAACACCTTCATTTTTTGTAATGAGTTAATTCGTACACTCCATTTTTTATCAAGTTAGTCAGTTTGTTTTGTTTGATGAAAAATTAGACAGTAATCCCATACCTTCCCAATTTTGTAAAATAACTCCAAGAAGAGTTTTTATTTAGTTGTGGGGGTATGATGAGTTGCATTCTATCAATTGCGTCAACGTAACCTTGTTAACATGGCCTCATCGTTTGGGCCTCGTCAATGAGGCCTAGTTGATGCATCATATCATGCATCAACATGGCCTCGTCAACATAGTATCTATAGTCGACTATAACTATGCACTTGCAGCCACATTTATGGTAGGTAGAGATTGTAGTTGTAGCGAAGCTCTTGCATTTTTTCCATTTGAAAGTTAGAATTTTTCCTCTGAGTGCCCGTAGCAAGAGTCATTGAGTGTCTGGATCTTTATTTGAGCATTGTTGTACATAAGCATGATAGTATGTGTGGCAATAAAGATTAGCTTTCTAATAAACCTTGCAGCACTTTGGACATATTAGCTACTTTATTTATGCATTTAATGTTTTCAATTATTTATTAAATGTTTTCCATTAGTTATTAAATATTTTCTAGTTATTACCTGAATGAAGCAATTAAGCCAAATAGATTACACACATAAGTACGACTTCTTTGAGCATAACACGTATTCGCTTGGTAATCCCAGTAGCGTTATTGCTTGGTATGCCTAGTAGCATAGCGTTTGGTTGCCCAATAGCAAATATGTGGGTTCAATACATGTACGGAAAGTGGGATCAGATGCTTATGTTAGGATTAGTTAAATGCTAGTTAATTAGTTAATTTAGATTAGTTAATAAAATTCCTTTTTATCTACATTTTGAGCGCCAAACTATAAAATACAAAATGATAAAAAATGAATGCCTCAATTACACTTAACCATGCCAACAAACGTTACAAGTGTAATTGGGAAGACAATGATTAACCTTAGGGGTAGATTCACTTCCTAAAGGACTAGTGCACCAGAAATGATAAAGTCTACAAAATTTGACCCGATCACCCATGAACACTTTGTAATTTGTATGTTTGGACATAGGGGTACCTCACTGCTCATCAGTTAGGATAGTGAGTTATTAATTAGTAGTTAGATTAATTAATGTGGTTCATAAATTAAGTTTCAACTTTTTGTTAATTATAGACAAATAAAATATTAAATAATAAAAATCATGTGCCTTAGTTACACTTAACTATACAAGTAAGCTCCACGAGCGTAGTTGAGAAGATAACGATTATCATAATTAGATTTCACATCTTGGAACCAGTGTACTTAGGAACTTAAGGTCTACGAAATTTGACCAGATTACGCGTGAATGCTTGTAATTTGTATGGTTGAGCATAAGGGTACCTTACTGCTCATCAATAAGTAACCTCAAGTTATTTGTCTCTTCCAATTGGAAATACTTTTCAAGTGCCTTCATCCAACTTGAAAAAGCATTAATGCCATATACACCATTGAAAGTCTTCAACAGAATGTATGGAAGTCTCGTAGCATTTGTGAATGCTCTAGTAAGCCTTTCCTCATCTTCCTTATCAAGCTTGCCTAGAGAAGAAGTATTAACCATAGTTGGAGCCTTCAAAATTCTCTCATTTAAGGAATAGGATTCCACCCCATTAGAATCTTTGGCTAATGGTCTCCTACACTTTGATAACTAGATCGTTCTTCCTCTTCATCTACTTCATCTCTTCCTAGTTGTGAACTTCATCATCTAAACATGCATGCTTATCACCTCTACGTGTTTCGATATGGATAGAACCACCATTTCTGTCTACCTTTGTACTAATTTCATCTAACTGAGAAACTATCATATGGAAGATATACTTTATGCTATCTATGTCTCTATTTAAGGCTTGCACCTATTTCTTCTTGGGTATCATCCAAAATTGACAAAATCCTCAACCAATTTCCAAGAAACAATCAAAACATAACATAGCTTTGATACCAATAATGCTAGAGTAGGTTTCCTCCTATAATTAATCATCGTCGAATACTAAATCCAAATATTATGAAAAGATAATTAATTTTCTATAAAATGAGAAAAATGGATATCTTTAATTATCCAATTAGAAGATTACAACAAGGTTCCCAATATCCCCAAACATCCAAAACCTTTCATGCTTTAACAATATTGTAAAGCATGAAGCTCTACAACCACACAATGGTTGTTCTCAATGCAATACACAAATAATAGAGAGATTATCCCAAAACTTGGGAATGAGATTTTAACCCACAAGAAAGACTAGAACACATAAGTCTACATAATGGATGTTGGAGCTACAATGTCTATGCACTCACTTAATGTGCTCTTCCACACCTTGCCCAAGTTCTCATCAACTCAAGAACTCTAAATCATAAATCTCATGCACTCTCTTCCTTCTATACATTAATATTTATGGATAACAGGAAGATAAGAATCCTAGAAAACATTCACTCAACTTAACTTGAGGTTCTTCAGTTGCTTTCATGGTCTTCTCACCTTCTTTTTAGCTATTTCCATCCTTTTCCAACTTACCCTTGTTGTTTCTTGAATTGGAATGGGCAATTTTGGAAGTTTCCTTGACTATATAGGTCCTCTCTAACCTTGGCAAGACATCTCTTACCAATTTTAGCTTTTAGATAAGATGTCTACTATTTTTGGTAGACATCTCCTCACTAGCCAAGATGTCTCCTCCTTGGTAAGACATCTTGTTTGAGGCCTCTTCTTTGTTAGCAAGATGTCTCTTAGCAACTCAAGACATCTTCTATGAAGACTTCACTCCTACCCAAGATGTCTCCTTGAGATCCAAGATGTCTCCATAGAGCTTGAAACCTACAAAACACCTACATAGGGAAGAACAAAGAGAATCAAAAGAGATGTCCCTACACCATAGGAGACCTATCCATTTGTCAAGGATAGTGCTGATGGAGTTCAAATCCCTTTTGATCATAATTGAAGAAGTAACAAGATTTGCACACTCTTAAGAAAGGAGAGCACTAATGAGAATTCATTTCCAAAATTACAATATGTTCCACCTCCAATAGGGAGAATTAAGATGTTAATGTTACCAGCCTCAAATATCTAGTTGTCCAAGAATTAAAGAAAGGTCCATTCCCTAGGAGGAAAAATAATACAATGAAAGCTTGTAAAGTGGTATTCAAAAAACATCATAATTCTACGATATCCAACTAATTCATGGTTTCTCTTGGTTAGATCATACTTCATAGGTGATGAATCGTGGTTTGTCAAGTGCTGACATTGAACCCTTGATATCAAATCCTCAATATTGGACCCTTGATATCGAGTACATGATATCATAGCTTGGATAATGATATCGAATACATGATATCATGGTTCCTATGTAAGCCTATAAATACCACATTTAGGTGCATAGGAAGGGGGAGTTAGTAAGGGTAGAAATAAAGTCTTTTTTATCAGTTTTTAGTTAATTTCAATTCTTTCCCTAGTGCATGCCTACAATGTGGTGATTGTAATTGTATAGAACCTTTATTCGAGTGTGACGTACTTGGACACACACATGCTCAACAATAAAGATTGAGATTACTCCATCATTGCAGCATTCACTTAGTTTTTACTTGTTTAATTATTATTGTTATTGTTATTTATTGTTTTCTTAACTAATATTTCTTTACCATCATTTACTATTCCTATTGTTAAATGCGAAATGAGTACGACTTAATCACAAACATTTAAGTGTAACTACTTGGTAACCCAGTAGCGTACCTAGGAGCACTCAAGTAATACATGCTTGGTAATCCCATAAGTAGTACACGAGGTCCAAGATGTGCACGGATGATTAAGGACGGATGCTCATCGCACTTAGGCTAGTTTAGATTTCATTTTCCATTGCTTGTTAATTTAATTCAGATTATCTTCCATTGTCCCTAGGAGTAGCCTAGTGTTAGAAGTCATATCATACACCTCACTCTGGACTAAACCATACGTGAAAAATTAAATACTAGTCCAGGTGTGAAGACAATGAACTATGATCAACATATAACTATCTAGATACCACAACTAGCCCATCTGTAGAGTTCAATCGGATCGTGCGTGAACACTTGTATTCGTATGGTTGAGTGTAGGGGTACCTCACCACTCATTACTGGTGTCATTTCCGAGGATGGTGCTACTTGTTTAGATTAGTTACACCATCCAAGATCGCTGTAACGAAGCCTTGCCGATATATCTTTCAGAAAAAAAAAAGAAAAAGAGAAGAAAAAAAGTAATTGCAAATAAATCACACACAAATTCACAATAATGTTTCTCTCACAAGACTATGATAACGCAACAACCAGTAAGGTAATTCATTGGAGAACCAACAAATTATACGATGATAAAGATGAAGTTTGGAGTACTCAATCTGATGCAGGTGTCTCCTTTGTACATAAATGAAGATAACATCGTCCCAATTCACAATTCCATAACCTACCTAGTGATGATGAACCCCTACTAGCCACTAAGAGCCTAATACATATACAAGAGGCTATTCAAATATCCCACATGCATCACAAGGAAAGCCATCTACCTAGGCTTGATTTAAACAACTTTCCCAAGTTTTCAAGAGGCTATGATTTAGATCTGCAACATCATTTACAAGCCTTCCATGATGCCTATGTATGGAACAATATTGATAATGGGTGGAAAAAAATTAAGCTCTTCCCTACAACACTTGTTGGCCAAGCAAAAGTATGGTACAGGTCCTTAAAACCAAAATCAATTCAACATTGTCTGACAATGGTAGAACTCTTTACTGAAAGATACCAAACCTATGCAAGCATGTCAACCTTGAGGAAACAAATCCAAGAGTGGAAACAAGTGCAACATGAACCCTTAGACATGGCCTTAGAAAGATATCAATCTTTGTTAAACAAATTCCTAGGCCATGGATTCTTCGAGGAAAGGCTAATGTATCACATCATAGATGGGCTTTGTAATGAAACAAGGGAGACCCTAGGGATGTATGCCCTAGGACAACTATATGAATTACAAACCCACCAATTCCAGGAGCTTATTAAGCAGGTAGCAAAAGAAGAAGGAGAAATGGCTAAATGGGAGAATGTTGAA
Source organism: Gnetum montanum (assembly GCA_015680685.1). NCBI lineage: Eukaryota > Viridiplantae > Streptophyta > Gnetopsida > Gnetales > Gnetaceae > Gnetum > Gnetum montanum. The sequence continues at coordinate 194,775 of MNCI01032974.1, read as the reverse complement.
AACACTCAATAGGACCAAAATCTCAAAATAGCAAAGGTCCATGATCATGAAGAGGAGAAATCAACTCACCTCAAGGAGGTGGAATCATCTTTGCCAATACTACAAGCACTAGATGAAATTGAGGTAAAGATCAATAAGATGACAAATGGGTACATGAAAATTATGGAGAATATGCCAACATTATTAGAGGTAGAACCATGATGAACCAAGAAGTAGATAGAACACCCTTAGACAATTGGAAAGAAGGGTTGAAGAGAATAAGAACTCAATTGCTAATCATACGTATCAATGTAACCTTTTCCTGTACAATCACCCCAAAGGTCAATGCCCAATCTTGTCATATTTACATGGGCATTGGGGAGGAATGTTATACCCAGAGTTCATACAAAAATACCATGTTCAATCATAGTGGCCAAAATTCCAATCGTGGGAGAGGCCACCCTCAAACTAATCACACCCTTCATCCTGTTTGAACCTAAGCATTTATCAGGTGCAGCATCATGTTTCCCCAACTGGGTCAACATCCTCTATCTCACCACATTGTTATCATTCTCCTAAGTACTATCAACCCATGTCCTCTCCCACAAGATCACCACCTCATGTTCCTTGCACTTCTCCTCGCCCTCAATATTCTCATCCTTCACCTCCTTCTAAATCGCCACCAATAGTACCAGAAATTTTTGCACCACAACATCAACCCACAAATGTTACTTGTGCTACTACTGTCAACCGTACTGGGAATCCTTCACAACGTCAAAAGCATCCTTTCTTTAGGCATGACCAAAGAAAGAGATAGCATGGTTCTGAAACCACTGCATCCCCCAACCCAGCACAAGTTCAATGCCATGATGCATCTACCTCCTCAAATACAATGCCTCATATTACCTTATCAGGGCCACCAATCAATACTCCAACTACCATGCGGCCCAATGAATACAGCCACATAGGGAGACATATTGATCCTTGCATACCATCTTACGGTCAATGGTGCCATAGTGGATCAACTTCTTATCAATTAACCACATCTTATAACTTGCCCCACTATGTCAACTTTAATCAAGTATGTGAACCCCAATTTGGGTACATTCCAAACACCACATCGAAAGATATCGAATGGGTTAGATATGAATGAGTCCCAATATTTCCAACATGCATGGATCCCAACCTTTCATTTATTAATTCTCACCATGATCAAAAGTTGAGTTATGGGGGATATCCTCCATTCTAAAAAGCAAAATTAATAAATGTTTTTCCTTTTCTTTAATTTTACAATTTATTGTTTTCCAGTTTTTCATCTTTCAATTTGTTGTTTTATCTTTTTGTTGGTTGGTTCATCTTTTTATTTATTATTTTATCTTTTTATCTTTTTATGGGTAATCTCATCTATGAATAAAACACTCATGTGACTCATTGGTTGAGGTGTTGTTCTATGCTCTCGAGTCACAAGTGACTAATCATGTGGACAGTGAACCCACAACATCCATCCACCCATTCTATTAATAAGAGGTTCTACTCTAGGTACGATGATATTCCTGACATCATTAAAACTTAAAGTAATTTTGTGCTCATTATGTCCAAAGCGAAGGATGATGGACTAAGAAGGAATGGTCAGGGTGTGACATCAAGAGGGCTTGTGGATTCTTTTTGGTGACATCTAGAGGTGCTATCATGTAGCTTGGTTGTACTAAGATCCTTGTAGATCTAACTAAAAATGGGAGTAAGAGTAATCAAGGCACCCAATCAAGAAACTCAATGTTGTTCTGGGGATCCCATTGGAAAGACATGCATCCATGCTTGAAGGTTTTCGGCTTCTCCGGTTCACTGTTGGGAAGAACAAAGTGCCAAAGCGGCTAGAAAAAGATAAGAAAAAAAAAGGAAGAGAAGGAAATATACAAAGAACAGATCAAGAAAAAAAATGTATGTGCCACAGAGAAGTTCCAAAACACTCCTCCCTTGGAAAAAATGCCAAGTGATCATATGCCTTGCTGTCATGGTACTCTTATGGTTGTCCATCATTGGATGAAACAATGCAATGTCACTAATCAGAGGAATGGACTTGGTCTTGATTTTGGAGTGACGAGCTAATGACACATTAATCATTCCCTACATGCAAGATTCATTGTGCCCAAGCTTAGTCACCTCATGTCCCAATCTCTACAATCCCTTCTACAATTCACGTTATCTTGCTGTTCATGTATTTTTTGACTTGTGTCTTGTGTAGCATTGAATTCATACCTCATCACATTGGTATCCACATGTGTCTATTTTGTGGAACTGGTGTAGATTGCATTTAATCCTTTTAGTGCCTATGGACATTTTTAGGTGTGGTTACGTAAGGGCATCATAGGTAGGAACCTACTTTGGAGAGGACCCAGTTGTGTGACTTTTGTAATTTGTGCTTGTTGCACACCACCACATCATTTTATATCCTTCGAGTACTTCATTACCAAATTTATTCTTTCCTTTGTCATCATTTTATCAAATGTTCCTCAAAACCATCACATGTCCTTTTATGTGTCACCTAAAAAAATTAGGTCCAACATTAAACTTTTAGGGTAACTTCCTTGAAAAAATTTCTAACTCTAAAACTACACTGAGAAAAGAATTCAACATTTATTAAAGGCAATGAGTAAGGTATGAAATAATTTAACTTCTTTCAATAACCTTACTAACAATTGATCTTTTTGTGATTATAGATGGCCCCTAAAAGAGGACAACAAGAAGGACCTTCTCAAGGTGCAACTAAACGCCCACAGGGAGGCAAAGGCCAAGGACCTCATGCAAAACATGCAGAGCAAGAGGCACAATCATTTAGCATCCATCAGGGAACTCCTATCACTGCACAATCTGGCCAAGAAAAAGGTGGAGAGGTTAGGGCTTAAGCCTATGAAGAGGAATGACGGCTATTTGTGGCATGTCATGTTAAGGCCAATCAAGTGTTCCCATAGTTGCCATGTCCATGGGAAGTGCCGACTCCATCAAACATTGGAACATCAGCATGGATAGCTCATAATCATCGAATAGAAGAGGAGAAACATCAAGTGTTTCTTCAACGGTATCAATCTCAGAAGCCTGGAGTGCAAGATAAAGGAAAGGTGCCCATGGAGGACCACCACCACCGGGAACACCATGAGTTCCACAAGTTTTGTCGTTTGTGTCTGTGTCCAAATTTTGTTTAGTCCCACATTGCAACATGAAATAGTCCATGGTCATTCAATAATCTCATACCTATCCCCTGTTTGTAATTGAATGAACTTGTTCCTCACTTTCTTTGACTCAAGGACGAGTTGTTTTTTAATCGTGGGGGTATGATGAATCGTGGTTTGTTAGGTGCTAATATTGGACCCTTGATATTGGACCCTCGATATCAGATATGCGATATCGTAGCTTGGATAACGATATCGAATACATGATATCATGGTTCCTATGTAAGCCTATAAATACCACATTTAGATGCATAGGAAGGGGGGAGTCAGTAAGGGTAGAAATAGAGTCTTTTTTGTCAGTTTTTAGTTAATTTCAATCTTTCCCTAGTGCATGCCTGCAGTGTGATGATTGTAATTGTACAGAACCTTTATTCAAGTGTGACATACTTGGACACACACATGATCGGCAATAAAGATTGAGATTACTCCATCATTGCAGCATTCACTTAGTTTTTAATTGTTTAATTATTAGTGTTATTGTTATTTATTTTTTTTTCTTAACTAATATTTCTTTACCATCATTTACTATTCCTATTGTTAAATGCAGAAGGAGTATGACTTAATCACGAACATTTAAGTGTAACTACTTGGTAACCCAATAGTGTACGTAATACACGCTTGGTAATCCCAGAAGTAGTACACGAGGTCCAAGATGTGCACGGATGATTAAGGATGGATGCTCAACGCACTTAGGCCAGTTTAGACTTCATTTCCCATTGCTTGTTAATTTAATTCAGATTATCTTCCATTGTCCCTAGGAGTAGCCTAGTGTTAGAATTCATATCATACACCTCACTCTGGACTAAACCATACGTGACAAAGCAAATACTAGTTCAAGTGGGAAGACAACGAATTGCGATCAACGTATAACAATCTAGATACCACAACTAGCCCATCTGCAGAGTTCGACTAGATCATGCGTGAATGCTCACTCATATTCGTATCGTTAAGTGTAGGGATACCTCGCCACTCATCAATAGGTAAGCTTAGATGCTAGAATGTTAACCTGCACTTCCATAGGATGGAGGCCATAACACCCTGACACCTTCGACCATGTTGTCTTCTTTCACTACACCAAATGAAAACAATGTATTTGCTCTATTCACTTCCAAAGAAATGTACACATAATCATATCGATTTGGCTAATGACATCCATTAGGAGGCCAAACATTGACATGGTGTATATCAAAATGCTTAACAAGACTACCTTAGCTAATGTAACCTACTCACTACAAACGAAAACAACCCTCTCCATGATGATAGTTTATACTATAATTTAGATATGGTAGGCTTCCAAAAATCCACCTTCTTAGCATCATAAAAAGGAGGTTTCCCTAGATAGTAGTAAGAAAAGATCTAATCCAACATTAAAGGATGCTAATAATACATTGAAATCAACGGGAGGGATAATTAACTTTGACTTTTTCTAGTTGATTTTGAGCCTTGTACATCAACCAAAGAAATCTAACACTCCTTCTATCTTCCTACCCTCACCCATATTTGTGCTAAAAAATGAGAGCATCATCTACATATCTTAACATCTTACTTTGCTAGGAAAAAGGATCCTAAATACCAAACACATCAAGCACTAAGGAAGATTGTCAACCAATATAAATAAGAGATAAGGAGATAGCAGATCATCCTATTGAAGTCCATGAGAAGAATGGAAATAATTTGAGAGGTAGCCTTCCATTTAAATCCAAAAACACAAAAATTTGAGAGAAAATAAAATAAAATTTCAAAGCCAATCACCAAAGCCAAGTAGTTCAAGGATGTGGTTGAGGGCTTGTCAGTTAACTCTTTAATAGGCCTTTGCAAGATCAAGCTTAAGAATACAAATAGCCTTCCAGTGCACCTTTGTCTACTAACTTTCCTCATTCACAAAAATTACACTATTTGAAATCCTATGCCCAAGAATGAACTTGGATTGATCAAGCTTAATGAGATTGGATATAAAGGATCGAAGATATCACAAAAGCAAGGTTGAAAGAAATTTAGTTAGGTAATTGCAAAGGTTAATGAGTATACAAATCTACTAGGGAATTGATAACATCTTTTTTGGATAATAAAACTACCAACTATGAGGGAAAGTACCATAAGCAAAACTATAGAGTGTGAAAAGCTCAGATCCTAAAATATCCCAATATGTGTGGAACAACTTAGAGTTTTACCTATCAAGTCCATGAGATCTTTTGTTTGGTGAGGAACAAATGACAAAGTGAATTTCTTCTAGGGACAAGGAAATAGAAGAGTGTTATTCTTCAAAGAGAGCTTCATTGGAATGAGAACCTTAGTAGACCTAGAAAAACATATGAATCTTTACAATGCAAGTTAGCAAAAAGTTCAAAAAAATTTTGTATTATTTCTACTTTTTGAAGTACTTTTATTTCCTTCTAAATCCTTAAAATACAGTCATTTCACAAAGTTGTATTTTGATATATTTTTTGTTTATCCTAGGATATAACTTGTGTTGTATTATAGATTTTTTTTTAATTCATTCCTCATCATTGCCCATTAAAATCGAACCTATGACCTAAGGTTTCTATGCAAGGTGAGGCCTCATTGTTAATGTAGTGAATGATGATGTTTTTCTTTATTAAAAATTTTAATCTATATTTTTTCTATATTTGCTAATTAATAACTAGTTTTATTACTTTATACTTTAAACTTGAATTTGCTCTTAAATCATAATTCTTTGATTTTTTGTAATGGAAAATTTTTGAATTTTGTTATTAAATCATTATTATTAAAATATAATTTACTAATCATCATCATCATCATCCTAGCCTTGTCCCAACAAAATGGGGTCAGCTATGTGAGTTCTTTTTTGTGATTTGCGTCTATGAATAGCTAGATCTTTGTTTATTTGAAGTTTCTTGAAATCACCTTCGATCGTGCGACTGGTGTGCATTGTATTTGAGGAATGTCCTACCATCTGCAAAAGAAACTCACCTATAAGATTTGGCAAGGTTTTTACAGCCACCTGCTAACCTCATGCTAAACCTCCTTTTCTATCTAGGCTTCCGACCAGCATGGACAAAGTTCATGTTAATGCCCACTTATTCTATATTCTCCATCAAGTAGTTAAACCCTCTTCATTTAATTTAATAATTTGTTTATGTGAATACTGAACCCTTTTGGTGGGTTTGCATGTAATTCCCTTCGTCACTATTATTATTTTAAAAATATAAATATATTAAATATACACATTTAACTTACATTTTGTGGGACATTTTATGAAATATGTTCCCTGCGAATGAATCCAAACTAGACATTAGCCCCCTTTAGTTTCCATTCCACCAAGGAACCTACTTAACACGATCCAACATCCTCTCAATTTCATTCTTTAACGTTAAAAAAATCTCCAACTTAGTCTCCTCGATATTTAAGTAGAAAATCAATTTTCTTAAAAGCCTCGATCATGTGGAAAATCATGTGCTTTCCACGTATTTGCACGTCGCCCCAGTGGAGGGTGGGATCCAATTAAGGAATGACAAACTTTTATGCATCGAGCATATAATTTTTTAACCCAGTGAGAAGTGGTTTCCAGTTAATACAAGCTTATTAAAACCTCCACGGTACGGTTGGTTATTGCTTTTTTAGACCCCGTGTTAGCTAGCTACCCACCCCTGTGAAGCAACACGAAAAATTACATTAAACCGGAGGCTAATTGAGTTGAAAGCTTGGTTGCAAAAAGTGTTCATAATTCCAATACTGTACCTTCTTTACCCACTTCCTATGCGAATGTCATTAAAATTAATTCATGTTGCTTCTGCACCGTATATTGAAATGGGCATATTGGATAACCCCACCAAGACAAAGTCCGCACAGTTGTTATAACCACTTTATGTTAACACCAACCTTGTCTTCACGTGGACCACCGTCGCGTAAGCCTTACCCTATGTTGCCTAAAAAGTCGGTTTAACATTTAATGTTGTAATATGACGCTTACGTGTCTTTGTCAATCTTCATCGTGCAAGGTGCTCTTGGAGTAATTTTTCCACCAAAAACGACTAATCATGGGCTTATTGAAAATCTAAAACGATAAAGAAATTAACATGGCATGCACATACGAATTTAGCTCTTAACTGAGACTAATATTTTGCGGACCTTACATTGCTAGGAGAAGATTGAAATAAGGGTAAGAGAATTGTTATGAATTTTTTATATTTTTTTATCAATAAAAAGTTGTTTAGGATGATTTTAAAGTTTCTTAATGGAAAAAAGTTTTAAAACTACCGATAAGGTTCATTAACTCCATTGCTCTCATGGTAGGGGCCATTGCTCTCATGGTAGAGGCATTGTGACATTTTTGTATATTGTGGTGGAATATAATAGGTTATGTTGTATGCCTACATTAATTTTGAAATTGACAGCCTCAATTGCTACCATAAATTAGGAGGACCATTCTAATAAGATGTGATTTTATTATTAAGTTATTTTCTACATACGAAAACAATAAAAGTTATGCTATGAAATAAGTTGCAAAGTTGCACAAGTAATCAATTACATGACCATTACATGCACTTGTTACATTATTCTTTGAGTTTCTATATTTAACCCACAATCATAAGAGACACCTTGCTTGCTTAGTATTTGAAGTGTCTAATTTTTTCTATAATTTTATCCACCAAGAATGAAAGTGGAAGGATAGGCAAGCCTAAAGGTTAGTTATTTTGGAGGTTTACTAAGTAAAACTCTCTTACAAATTACTAGTCAATTCCGGTTTTCTATTGTCGAGGTCAACAAGTTAGCACATGTTATTGGTTTTGCTCTTAAAAAGTTTTCCAAGTATTCAAAATAAAATTCATAAAATGTAGAAAAGTATAGAGCCTTGTAAAAATAGGAAAATATAAACTGTAAAAATAAATAAATATTTATAATAAAATTTATATTTCAGTTAGACTAACCCTTATCATTCCTTGATATCTATTATGTTTAGTAAAAAATTTTAAACTATCTTTTATGTTCAGTTTATCCTTTTTATTAGTATTTGAGCTAGTATAGTTTTCATCCGCAAATTATATATCATATAACACAATGATGAGGTTAAAAATATGTAACGAATACGGTGGATTAAGTTTTTATCAAACAATGAGGATATCGGGTTATAAAGGGTTGACAAGATGGGTATCTCAAGACAATAGACCATTACCGCAGAGGCACGAGGTAATTTGACCGATTAGGAAAATAATCAAAATATTGAGGCTTCAACCTTTGGAACGGACTGAACAAAAATTCAACCTTTGGAACGGACTGAACAAAAATTCAACCTTTGGAACGGACTGAACAAAAATTCAGCATTCTGTACCAACTTAATGATTTTCCGTGCCATGGCTGCTACGAATGCAGAGCAACTGTGCCATGCTTGGAGGAGAACAATGAAATGTCTGTCTAACTCTGATCTCGCAGCAAATACGGTAAATCCTGTTTGCAGCTGACGGATACCGTGCCGAAAATCGGAGCAAAACCCCAGATAAAATGTAAGCAGAAGATCAAAGGCAAAGCAATCAATTAAGGGAAGGGCCCAAACGTTCGGCCAGCGTTGGTGGGTCTAAAGTGCGTAGGAAAAAATTTCAGAGGAAACAGCGAAAGAGTCGTTTGTTTGTTTGGTACAAACTCCAAGAGTAAATACCAGAAGTTGGTTTAATGTCAATTTGTCAGTACCTGGCCCTCCCTGGCTTAGCTTCCAATCTCAGATGTTACCTGAGTCGGAGATTGCACTCCATATAAACCAACGGCACTTCCTGCCCACGTAAATCACACGCTCAGGCTCACGCTCCATGAGCATTGCATAACCTTCTTTCCTTGCTCTCTATACTTCTTCAGCCTCTTCCACTGCCACGAATACCCATTGATTCGGTTATTCACTGTTATAGCTTCCAGAACCTGCCCCTGCCCCTGCTGCGTCGTCAAAGGTCGCAGTTGGTTTCAGCGACGCAGACTCAATCCTATTCCACCTGCACAATTCACGAATCCACGAATCAAATCACTACAATCTGTGTCTATCTGTACGATGCTGAGATAGCTTCTTATGCAAAATTCTTCCGATAATGAAAAGCAGCTTGTTTCCTTAACCAGGATTGAGCGGAACCCTGGTGAATGTTCAACTTTTTCGCACAAAGTTGCCTCGGTTCTGTAGCCCTTCATCGAGGTCTTCATTTCTTTGCTTGTGCCATTTCGTTGTAGCCCTGTGTCTATTTCTTCTCAGAATTCACACACGGAAATTAAGCAACCGTTCTCTTTCCACTTGAGGCTTCGCTCCTCCTGGAATAAGAATCCATTCCGCCCGCACAGAGCTAAAATTCCGTTTGATTCTGTTCACTACAGAACTCACTCTATGTCGCCGGATTTGTGCGAGATATGGATTGAAGAAGAAGAAATTTCTGGAGACGTCTGAAGGTTCCGATTTCGAGAGGTTTCATGACTCTCGGCCCGAAAACCAGAAAAGCGTATTATTCTTGGTCGATCAAAGATGAAAGTAGAAGCGCACATGAGTGGAAGCAGGCGAAGGCTGTGCACGTCAACGACGGCGCTCACGGCCGCGGCGTACCTCTTCGGTGTTATGACGTCTCCGCTTCTGTTGACGACCTCGCCGAATCCTCCGCCGCCGACGTCATCACCGCCGGAGGTTGAATTCCGGCAGCCTTCGGCGTCCGAGCGGGAGCCGCCGGAGGCGGAGCTGGCGCGGTTCAACGCCGTGTGCGCGGAAAAGCCGGTGCCGGCGGAGTCCGTACGCGCGAAAATTATTGCAGAGGTGTTCAACGGCACATCGCCGTTCGAGAATTTTCCGCCGGAGCATGTGAAGGGGCTGCTGCAGAAGAGGCGCCTCAAGGGCTGGGGCTCCACCGCCCCCGTCTTCGCTGAACTCATCCGCGAGGTGCAGCCCCGCGTCATCATCGAGGTCAAATTTGTCCCCTTGCACCTTATTTGCTGCATTTGCATTTAGCGCTTCACCATAATCTCTCTTAATTAGCCCCCAATTTCGCAATTTCGTTATTATGGCTATAGTTATGTGTTATTTGTATCATTTGCGTTAAAAATGTTTCAATCTCCATCTACGTAAGGTTCTTCTTGCTCAATTGTTATTAGCATCTGAGGTTTGCTATCAATCGTAAATAGAGGCAACGCAGTGGAGAGTGACGTCATTCAACTAGGTAGGGAAGAACACCTAGGCTGATTTTTTTTTTCAAGAATTATAAAGAATGTGCAATGGTAAATTAGGGATCTCATACGAAAAGTAATGAATAATAATTAACAAAAATTCGGAGTATATTTGATCGTGGGTTCCGTGCACAACATGAGTGGAAATGAGGTAAATGAATTATTTGAAAATTGAATGCTATCAACAAAAATTTGGAGTATATTTGATCGTGGGTTCCGTGCACAACATGAGTGGAAATGAGGTAAATGAATTATTTGAAAATTGAATGCTATCATACAGGGATTGGGTTTAAGGGGTAATTATTTAGAGGGATTTCAAGTTGTAAGATGTTAGGTTTGAATTTGGCTTCACTCGTCCACGCACCGTCCAAGTGATTTGTTTCTTAAATTACAAGATCTTGCGCTCAAATTTGGGCTGGGCCCGCCCATCCACCGACGCTCCAAAACTCTGCATTATGAAATCAAAGTAAGCCTTGAGAAAGTATGACCGTATAGATCAACTTCCACCCATGGATATTTGGATTTAAAATAATTTGACATCACCATTGAGGTCATCTCAAATCTGGACAAGGTTGATGCCCCAACGTTTACACAGCCGACACAGGGAACTCGTGACCGAGAAGATTTGGAATCACTGGAAGAACGACGTCTGCAAGAGGAAAGCCCAAGTCATGCAACGAGACAAATCAACCGTGACATGATAAATAATTTACGATGGAACACGCGCCTGTATCATGCCCATCGATATCAATCTGCGATGTTGTCGGAACCGAGTCGAAGCCTCATGATTTTGCTAGATTTGTTAGCCAAGCATCCGCTGTACACGAACATCTTGCGTGTGTTTTATCGTTTCGCATAACAAAGGAAATCCCGGGTCTTGGATTCGTCAGAGCTGAGCTCCTTGCAGAGGCAAACAACGTTAATCTGGAACCTTTTTATATGAACACCAGGTAGGTCAATCAACCAATGCTGATTTTAAGAAGCAAGAGACAACCATGTTAACAAAAACACGAAAGAACATGCAAGAATCCTTTAAAATAGCGTACAGCTCTATATTTGGCCGATTCAAAAATGAAACTTCATGCACGTGCTTGGATTCGCAAAAATCCAAAAACATGTTTGACGAGGAGGGGATGCGGTTGCGTTCAGGTGGGCACATTCGTGGGAGCATCGGCGCTGCACATGGTGAGAGTGACGAGGGAGCAGGGGCTGAACACGACGGTGGTGTGCATAGACGACTGGCGGGGGTGGCCGGGCTACCGGCGGAAGGTGCTGAAGAAGGTGCGCGACGTGAACGGGGACAGCATGCTCATGTACCAGTTCCTGCACAACGTCTTGGAGGAGGGGGGCGGGGCCCACGCCGCCGTGGTGCCGCTGCCCTTCTCGTCGGCGGCGGCGCTGCGGGGGCTGTGCCAGTGGGGCGTCTACGGCGACCTCATCGAGGTGGACGCCGCCCACGACTTCCTGTCCGCGTGGGCCGACATCAACGCGGCGCACGCGCTGCTGTCGCCGCGTGGCGTGCTCTTCGGCCACGACTACCACACCAAGTTCGACAACCGCGGCGTGCGCCGCGCCGTCCATCTGTTCGCCCGCCTCCGCGGCCTCCGCGTGCAGCCCCACGGCCAGCACTGGATCCTGCGCCCGCCCTCGGGTCCCGCTCCCATGTGACCGTGCCCATTTTTTGCCGGCGATCACGTTGGACGTGGTGGGCCATGGCTTCGAATCGTGGCTCATTTTACTTTGGTGGCCTGCCTTGTCTGGTTGGTGGTCCGGGGCTGTCCACGTGAGAGAGAAGGATGCTGTGCCATGCTATGGTGTAATCGTTGATTAACGGTTTTGCTAAGTTGTAAATATGTTTTTAATATGATACTGATTTTTGTTATCGTGCGTTTCGTTGGCTTTCACCTGTGTTGGCAACGCCGTTCTTGAGTTTTGATGCACCGGGGAACAAGTTGGGGCGTCCAACTTCAAAAAAAATGTTAATAATGAGCGAATGAAATTTGGAGTTCATGTTAAAAAAGGTTTTCTAATTTTAATATGGTTTATTAAAGCGTACAATTTTGCAATTGGTGCTTTGAAAAAATAAGAGAAGAAAATTTACATCGTTTTCAATATCCATACTTGAACTTAAAATACCAAATGGATTTGAGATAGAGAATTTTGGCTTAATACTAATATTTGTATTAAGATCTTTACATTGTTGCTTGTTATTGATCTTATGTTGAGAATCTTTACAATCAACCATAAATTTCTTATTGGCACTAATTTTAATCTTTGAGTTAATAGTTTTCGTCTCAAATAAGGAAAAATTTGTATGACAAGCTATCTATCTAGGCTGGTTAATACTTTCTTTAGTATTAGTTAAAATATACATAAGAGCTTCCATCATGACCCTTTAATCATTTTTATCATCGACATTAACTTGATTTTCCATATCTTTAGGTTTATATTAGTTTTTTTTTATCTTCAACTTCGACATATTTTTTCTGTTATTCAAATTTTTTCTTGAGTAAAAAAGGACAAGCATTAAACAAATGTCCTTTGCAATCACAAAAACTAGGAAGATTATAACATGCAATTGGTTGAATATAAGTCTTTCCTTTTGCTTGCAATACCAATTCTTTATTATGATTGAGAAGGTTGATTTCAACAAAGAAAAAACAAAAGGTGTAGAAATAAACTCCATATGCTTAATGGGACCCAAGAAACATACTTTTTTACTTAACTATCTAAAAAATCAATGGAAGATTATATAACTCAACAAAACATGAAACTTTAGCGTATTCTTCATATTAAATATCAAAACTTTGGTGTAGGAACACCTCTTTCAATTTCCTTGTGCTTGTCTTACAGGTTGTTTTTGCAAGTTTCACACTTGGAGAAGACCTAGATGAGTGTCTTATTTTTGTGTCTTCTTGTGTTGATGTTAGATGATAATGATTCTTGGATGTTTTGGCAGGTTTGGAAGTCTTTTTGGAGGGGGTTCCAAACATGCAAAAAACACTTCTCAAGTATAAGGACTTGTTTGGAAGCATCTAAAGGCTCCAAGCATCAAAATAAGCATTTTTATTTTTAGCACCTATAGGATAGATGTCTATCCAAAAAGATAGACATCTCACCTTAGATGTCTAACCTGAAGTGTAGATGTCCCAAGATCAGAGTAGACGTCTCACCTGAAAGTAGGGCTTTCACAATAGACGTCTAAGAAAAACCAGAGACGTCTAAGATAGCAAGAGAAAAAGCTCTAATGTGGTGTTTTGATTGGGAAACATCCAAAAGACTTCAAATCGTTGTGGAAAACATCTAGGAGGACAAATAGAAGGCTTTCTACGATTTTGGATATCTATAATTATGCATGTATCCATCCATGAGAAAGGAAGGAAGCTTGTATGCAAGGAAAGAGAACTTGTATGCAACAACAGTGAGAGAAAATGCTCTTGAGAGTGGAGAGTTGAGCAAGAGAGGTTGGGCGAGTGCAATTGGTGATTATAGCTCCAAAATCAAGTTTTGGTGTGTTGGTCTATATGTTTTATTCTTTTGTATCTCACTTGTGAGTTGAGATCTCAATCCTAGGTTGTAAAAGAGATTTCTATTAGTTGTGTATTGCATTGAGAACAACCATTATGTGGTTGTAGAGCCTCATGCTTTGCAATATTATTTGAGTGTGATAGGTTTTTGGATGCTTGTGGGTTGTGTGAATCCTATTGTAATTGAAGATAGATAGTTTTCTTGTATTCTAGTAAATAATTTTGTCTTTGCATAATATTTGAATTTAGTGCATTGAAGATGATTTACTTGTGGAGTGAACCTCCTTCAGTGTGATTGCTATTGAAGCCTAGCTTTATTGTTATTTGGATTTTGGTTGAGGATTTTGTTAATTTTAGATGGCACCTAAGAAGAAATAGATGCAAACTTTGAATCAGAACATGGTGAGCATGAAGTCCACATTCCAAATGGTGGTTGCTTGATTGGATGAAATTAGTGCAAAGGTGGATAGAAATATAGATCCTAGCCATATTTTGGCACATGGAGGTGAAGAGCATGTACATTTAGATGAAGAAGTTTCACAACCAGGTGGAGATGAAGTGGATGAAGAGGATGGACAATCTAGCTGTGGGAGTGTAGGAAAACATCAACCAAGGATTCCAATGGGAGAGAATCCTATTCTTCGTATGAGAACTCTAAGGACTCTAATGGCATTCAATACTCCTTTAAGCAAGCTTGATGATGAAGATGAGGTAAGGCCTATGAGAGCGTTTAGAAATGCTTGAAGACTTCCACATGTAGAGTTGAAGACTTTCAATGGTGTAGATGGCACCAATGCTTTTGCGAGTTGGCTGAAGGCATCTGAGAAGCATTTTTAGTTTGAAGAGCTACCAAATAAGTTGAGGGTACCTATTGTTGAATCCATATTAGAAGGTATGGCTTCTACTTGGTGGGAAAAGGTGTCCCAAGGTTATGAAAGAGGAAATGGTCAACCTATCAAAGATTGAGATATGATGAAATACAAGTTTAAAAGAAAATTTGAACAGCATCATCAAAGACAAGAAACCATTATGAAGTTGAAATTTATATGGAAACGTGACAAGGATGTTAAAGAATTTTACATCAAATTTTGTGATCTATTCCATCAAGCTAAGGTAAATTGGGAGTGATGGGACATGATATCGCATGGGCCGCAATATCGCGGTCATCACGATATCACATCCCTCGCGATATCACGTACGTGATATCGCGGTGCGTCGTCATATCTATAAATAAGAGGTGGCTCTCCCTTGTTTCCTTATCCTAAGCTAGACAGTAGGAAAACTCTGGCAGATTGATAACTCCAGAGATAGAATATTTTCCATGTGCCCACAGTAGGAGTCCCAAAGTGAACAGATCTTTATTTGAGCAAACATTATACCTGAACACAAGTTTGTGTACGGCAATAAAGACGAGCTTTCCAGATAAACCTTGCAGTGCATGGAATAGGATGTTATTATTGTTATTTATTACCAATTATTTATTACTTGTTATTTACTATTTTCTCTCTCAACACTTCTCTCCTAGTTAAGTGCCTCAGTATGACCACTTCGAGCACATGCGTTACACGTGGTGATCCCAGCAATGATTAGCGTTTGGTAGCCATGGTTGCATCGATTCAGGGTGTGTATGGTAAGTGGGAATGGATGCTGACGCTAGGTAATTTAGCCTTAGTTCATTAGTTAGAGTTAGTAATTAGTTTCTCAACCCTTTAACTTGTTAGCATAGGAGACAAAAGCATAAAAAGCTATAAAAATCATATACCTCGGACTTACTTAACCATACACCGTGACAACTACAAGTAAGTCTGGGAAGACAACGAATGATTAACCCTAAGTGTTCCATGGGCGTGTAGGCACTTAGTCTACGGAGTTTGACTGGATCATGTGTGCTACGCTCGTATTCATATGGTTGAGTGTAGGGGTATCTCGCCACTCATCATCGGCGCCGTTTCCGGGGACTAAGTGTTTGTGCATTGAATAGAACATAGGATATCACTCACATCGTTGGGAGCCTAAACGAACCTTCGGGTTAATTAAAGAAAAATTTATATAACGATAAATAGCACACCGATAAGACACTATGTCTTCTTATTCTTCTCATAAGAGCAACTCACCACCTAAGGACCAGACACGAAACAGTCAGCAATCAAAAACACATAACTAAAATCAGCCAAGTTCTCAACAATACCAGATAGTCTATACTCATCCCGATGAGTATATTTCAAACTTTACCTTTATCCTCCATCAAGACGAACAGCTGCGATGGAGAGATTTGCAAGGTAACATCATGTTACCCCCAGATCGATCAGTCCCTAACATGCTTATTCGTGCTTTGGCACAGATCGGCATGACAGAATTATATGCTGAATACTTTGCGGAAGACTTTGACATGAGGGATTATTATCCCACAGCTACACAACATATGAGGGACTCAAGGCAGGAGAGCCAACATACACTATTAAAGGGCAAGGAGGTCCCACACGTCCTTAGTGAAATAGAAGATGGTGAACCATTTATAACGGGTTCGCTATTAAAAGATGTTCCCCCTCCTAATGATAATGAGGAGGTAGGGTATCAGAACCTATGATCCATGATACACAACCCTGGTTCTAATCCCCATGAATGCCAACTATTCATAGAGGGAACAACAACTCATGATAAGGATAGGCACTTAGATTGTCATCATGATCGGGGCTGTAGCAACCGAAGAGAAGGCAAGAAGCATCATCATGGCAATGGTTCCCCTTCTTCTTCTCCTTCATCTCATCATTTACCCTCTCCTTCCACCTCTGGGCACAACCATCATGAACATAACGGTGAGGATAGAGGTAGGCAAAGCGAGAGACCTCGATGGGAAAGTCAAGAGAGAGAACAAGGGCATGAACGAAGGGAAAGTAGGGAACAACGAAGACATCATAGGCGTCAGGAAAGAGATGATCATGACGAGCCCCTACTTGCCACTTGAAGTATGCTCAATATAATGGAGGTAGTAAGAATACCAACAAGGCATTTAAAAGACAGTCGGATCAAGCATTTAGACATGAACAATATCCCATGCTTTGAGGGGGGATACAACTTAGATCCACAACATCATTTATAGGCATTCCACGATGCCTACGCCTTGCAGAACATAGAAAACGAGTGGCAAAAACTTAAGTTGCTTCCCAGGATACTCACTAAGGAAGCAGAGAGTTGGTACCAGTCCTTGGAACCGGAAACCATTAGGAGGTGGAGTACGATAAGTATCAGATGTACTCCAGAGTGTCTAACTTGTGTAAGCAGATCCAAGGATGGAAGCAAGGAACTCATGAACCCTTGGATGCTACCATGGCCTGCTACTATGCATTGTTACATCGTTGCTCGAGCCATGGTTACGCACAGCAGGATCAACTCCGCCACATCGTAGATGGGCTAAGGCATGAGACTAGAAGAACCCTTGGGACTTATGCCGAAGGGAGACTATCAGAACTCAGAGCCCATGAAGTACATCGCTTGTTGGAACAAGTAGCAAAAGAAGAAGGTGAGCTACAAAAAAGAGAGTGTAGAAGAATACAACCGTGATTCCTCCCTTTGAAAGAAGGGAGCGAAATTTTGTGATGAGCAGGATGAGTCACCACTCGAAGAGTTGGTGAACCGAAAAACCTTGCCGATTCAAAAATTAACAACAGAAGTATCGGCTAAGATGGACCAATTGTGGGATTCCTTAGACTGCAGACTTGAAACTGTCTTGAAAATTGTAGAAGAGTCTAAGGCAGAATAAAGTAGTGACAAAGATAAGACAAAGCAGAGAAATTTAGGCCCTGCACATAACAAAGGTAAGTGGAAATTTACTATCTTCGATGAGGTTGTGGATTTAGACACAAATGATGACGGTGGATGTGAGATCTGCCACTATGACCATCCTAAGGGATGTTGTCCAATCATTTCACATCTACAGGAGTTTGGGGTGTATGCACTTAACACAAGACTTAACCAATGGAAAACACCCTGAAGGTTACCTTATCCACAAGGTAACCCAAGGTAGTTTCACTAACCACTAATGTACTATCCAAGTGGAACTCCATCACAACCCATCGGATAGCAGCAGCAATGGCAATACCCACAGTCATGGGGGATGCCACCGCCAACACAACAGTACCCTTACGGGTAGCCAAACCCATATGGATATTATGTGCAGCAGCCGATTTCTCCAAGTGACTCTATGAGTCACACAACTCCCCAATGTTACTACCAAGTTCGGGAGTACTTTAGGAGGACTCCTTCTCCTTCGGGAGGCATCCCACATACTTACCATCCTCCAACTCCATCCGCACCTCTTCCACCGGTAGTTACCACAACACCTCCTGCTCCAACAATGTAAGGGGAACTCCCTACTCAACCGTAGCAACGTAATGCTATGAGAGCTGTAAATATTCAACCTGCTATTGGTTCTGACAACTGTAAAAAGAAAAGACCTTTCTTCAAAACCAAAAGACCAGACAAACTCTCACAACAACAAGAGGTTGAGCCCATGTACACTCCTCCACCATCTAACACTTCGGAGCACCCTTCAGTCCAACAACAAAGCTGTACACATATGGTTATGTTAACGCATGTCGTAATCGACTGGATCAAGGTAGGCCACCTTCCCAAGAAACTAACTAATCCTAGAAGCCCCTTAATCTATTTACAAATAATTGGAAATGAACCACATAAGACTCTTCTTGACTCAGGTTCCGGATTCAATTTAATATCACGAGAGATGTATCAAGCCTGGAACCTACCCCAACTTAAGAAGAGCAACATCCAACTAGAGCTGGCAGACCAGTCCATCACCATTCCCTTGGGATTGGTGGAGGACATTGTTACCACTGTGTGTGGTTGGTCCTACCCAGCTGACTTCCTGGTGATAGAGGTTAACAACAATAACGGGGGCTTTCCAATTATAATGGGAAGGCCATGGCTAAGTATAGTAGATGCGTACCTAGGGATCTGTGATCTTTCCTTGCAGATATCTAAGATAAACATTTATGGAAAGATCGAGAAGAAGAAAGTTTTGTGCATCACATATAGTGACTCAGAGGATGATGACATGGAAGAATGTTCAGCATCTCTTCCATGTAATTGGTGTGTCCAAGAAACACAAATTCAAAGGTGTCTGTATGTAGCAACCACACCAGTAGTAGACACCCCGTGGTTGACAGCTACTAGAAAGAGCAAACCAATATGCACAAAATGAACTGAGGAAACAATTCATGTTGACAACGGAGGCATAGATACATTGGAATATGAGCATCACCAACTTCCACCCCTTAATCTAAGAACATCAATTGGGAGAAGTTGGGCACTTTTACGAAATTTAAATAGGCACTCATTATTTCGGATCTCTCCCTTGCAATTCAGTCATGGGGGAGATGGCCACCTATGCTGATCATTGGAGGCCCTCAGTTCCTTTTAGTTTTTGTTTTACACGTTTTTGTTTTACACGTTTTTGTTTTACACATTTTTTTTTCCACGTGTTTGTTTTACACGTTTTTGTTTTATACATTTTTGTCTTACACATTTTTGTTTTACTAATTTCTTTAACTTTTCTTGTTTTTGTTTTACAACTTTCTTTAACTTTTCTTGTTTTTTGCTTTACAAATTTCTTTAACTTTTCTTGTTTTCATTTTTTAACATCGTTATACTTTTTCATTTTTTATGTCTTTGTGTGTGTGTGATCCACCGTGTAAGTTTGTCACCCAATAAGTGTTCTTCCTGATGGTATGAACTATTTTCATATTGATTGCTAATGTTTGGTTTTTACCTTTAAGTCATGATGTTGATACTAAGGTATGTTTCTTTTGATATGGCAGGCAATGAGTCCACTTCATCCATCCATCCACAAAGTCTATGGTCTCTCTTGGCTTGGAAATGTATAGTCCCTTTTTAATAAGAACTTTAACGAACTAGTGACTGGGCACTTTTCAAACTAAGGAAGGACTCAAGGTTTGACAAGGGTGTGACTTCAAGGGAACTTGATGCTTTTGTATTGGCCATTCTCTTAGGTGCTTGGATGTTTTCTTCTTGAGTTTTCTTGCCATTCCGATGTTACCCAATTATCGAAAGCTGAGACAATAAAAATAAGAAGTCTTTGCATGGTGTGGTTCTCACGCATAAAAACACAAAACACAAAAAAAGGTGAGAATTCAAAGCACACCCCTTAGACGAATAATCCCTTGGGCTACAAGCATTGGTTATGGAACCAAAAATGTTCCCTCTAACTAAGGCCCTTCTCGCTTCCCATTCTCTCCTCCTTGTTTCGTCGGAATGGTGGTGACTCTTGGGGGAAGCATTCTTGTTATTCAAGGGGATGGATTAACCGGATGCATTGATGCGAAGTCACTGGATGTGGTTGGTTTGAGGCTGGAGTTGGAATGAGATTTGCCAAGTCACATTAATCATGACACACAAGGGGCTGTACACCACCTTGTTCTTGGGATTCTATTTCATTCTCTTCTCTCCATCCTTCTCTCCATTGTTCACCTCATTGCCAGTTGTATCATTAGCGTATATTTTGGTAGATACATTGTTTTCTTTTTGGTAAATTCTTGTGGTTAAGACTTTAACTCTTGTTCCACATGACATTCCCAGAGCCTACGGACTCTTTGAATGTGGGTTTGTCAGGGCATTACAGGCATGAGCCTGCTTTGGGGAGGACCCACTGACATTCCTATTTGGTGCACTAGTTAAATTCTTTCCCCTAACATTTTTGCAATTAATTTTATTTTGTTCATTTCCATCTTGACATCCATTTCATCAATGCTATAGTTGTCTCTTTTTCCTCATCTTTCTTGTTTCTCTTTCTTTCTCCATCCTAATGCTACCGGAGGTTCGCAATTAGTCATGGGGGTACGGGGCCCGATTTTTTCGATTTTCTTCTAGCCCTGATTTTTTCAATTTTCTCTTAACCCCTACACCTTCGGTAGTCATCATTAATATATCTCTAGATTCGTATCAGCCATACCACAACTCAGCCAATAGACCTTTCACTAAAATAAGGTATTAATTACTGATGATTCAATTACCCTTACTAATAAAAGATTGTGTTGTGTGTGTAGATGGCAATCATGCAACAATAGACTAGATCTGGAGGGAGAGCTTGGAATGGAGCGGTGCTGAAGCATCTTTGCAAAGAGCAAGATTGATGGCGTGCTTACGGATGGACAATGAAAGGTGCAATCTTGGCGTTGGTAGCAACAACACTTCTTCTCTCTTCTCTTTTCTCTTAGCTACCAAATGAGGCCTTATGTCAATGTAATAAGGTGTTCACTCTTGTTGTCATGAACACCAGTTTTGTCAAGTCTTGTAATGATGATTCGTTGACATGTCATCCTATTAGTTTCCATTGAGTCAATAATCCCATACCTTCCCAATATTATTATAATGAACTCGAGGATGAGTTTTCATTTAGTCATGGGGGTATGATGGGACACGATATCACATGGGCCGCGATATCGCGACCATCGCAATATCGCATCCCTCGCGATATCACGGTGCGCCGTCATATCTATAAATAAGAGGCAGCTCTCCATTGTTTTCTCATCCTAGGCTAGAAAGTAGGGAAACTCTAGC
>MNCI01032974.1:149207-173093 GCA_015680685.1 Gnetum montanum | reverse complement strand
GGATGCTAACACTAGGTAATTTAGACTTAGTTCATTAGTTAGAGTTAGTAATTAGTTTCTCAACCCTTTACCTTGTTAGCATAAGAGACAAAACATAAAAAGCTATAAAAAGTCATATACCTCGAACTTACTTAACCATACACCGTGAAAACTACAAGTAAGTCTGGGAAGACAACGAATGATTAACCCTAAGTGTTCCATGGGCATGTAGGCACTTAGTCTGCGGAGTTCGACCGGATTGCGCATGCTACGCTCGTATTCATATGGTTGAGTGTAGGGGTATCTCGCCACTCATCAGGGAGGATTATGAGCAAGCTTCAATCTTTTTAAGAGATCTCAACATGGCATACTAGTAATAGTTGTTCTTTTATGAGCCACAAAACCTTGATGAGGCTTATGATTTAGCACCCAAGGCTAAGAAGAAATTAGGTGGATTCGAAAATAGGAGCAAACAAACTTCTAAATGGAAGGAGAAAAGATCTAGATTTGATAAGGGATTGAAGTCTAAATCTGAAGACAAGGAGGGAAACCATGATAAGAAGACTAAAGAAGGTGATGAGAAGGATAAAACCAAAAAGGACCTAAGCAAGGAAGAAAAGATTCAAGGTAGCAACTCATAAAAAATTTAGTGATTCAAGTGTGGAGAACAAGAACATAAGTAATGGGAATGTCTACTTCACAAGGTAGCTAAAGGAAAAGATGTGAAAACCATGGAGGTGAAGGTGACATCAAGCTAATCACTTCAAAGAGGTAATCCTAATGCTCCAAAGATTGAGGATGTTTCTAAATTAAATTCTTGTGCATTCATGGGA
The DNA here is from genome assembly GCA_015680685.1 of Gnetum montanum. Classification (NCBI taxonomy): domain Eukaryota; kingdom Viridiplantae; phylum Streptophyta; class Gnetopsida; order Gnetales; family Gnetaceae; genus Gnetum; species Gnetum montanum. The sequence goes on along the minus strand of MNCI01032974.1, from coordinate 172,281 downwards.
AATGTAAATAGAGGAGATCATCTTGATAGGAAATTGTTATTTTGGATTAGAGCTAGTTGTTTGCTTAGTGGGGAATGGATTCATGTTTTGATTAATGAGGAAGCCTACGAAAATGTTATTTCTTCTAGGGAAATTGTTAGATTGGGTTTGGTAAATAATCCTCATCTGAGACCCTATCAGGTCCATTAGTTGTCTAAAGATTTTTCCCAAGAGGTGAGGGAACAATGTACTTTGAAATTTAAAACTGGAATTTTTCGTGATGTTGTGAAATGTGATGTGCTTCCAATAGATTGTGCTGATGTAATTCTTAGTAGACCTTGAAATTGACAATGGTGATTAGTTTGATGGAGCAAGAAATGTATGGAGTGTTGTTCAACCTAATGAAATCCATGTTTTTATTCCTATGATAGTTGAATAAGTGAGGCAACAAAGCTCACTTCCTACAAGTATGATGAAACTGATTTTGGTTTTGTTGTTATGATAATAATTGCTACTAACCATGATGATGTGTAGGTTGAACTTCCTATAGGTATGCTAGGCTTGAAAGAGAAATTTCCCAAGGTGTTCAAGGGAAAATTGGATGGACTACCACCAATGAGGAATGTACAACATCAAATTAACTTCATTCTTGGTGCAACCATTACAAACAAGAGAGCTTGCTAGATGGCACCAAATTCAAGGGAAAAAATTGCAAAGGAAAGTAGAGGGGTTACTTGTAAATGGCTTCATGAGGGAATCCATTTCACCTTGTGCAGTTCTAGTGGTGCTAGTACCAAAGAAGGATAGTGATGAATGAAGGATATGCATTGATTCCAAGGTAGTGAATATGATAATAATGAGGTATAGGTTTCCCATTTCAAGGATGGATGATATCCTTGATGTTCTTGCCAATGTAGAGATTTTTAGCAAATTTTATTTAAAGAGTGGTTATCATCAAATCAAAATCAAGCCTGGTGATGAATGGAAGATAGCATTCAAAACACCAAATGGATTATTTAAGTGATTGATGATATCATTTTGGCTCACGAATGCACCTGCTACATTGATGAGGTTGATGCATGATGTACTAAAGAACTTGATTGGTAAGTGTTGTATTGTAATTTTTTATGATATTTTGGTATAACTCTAATAAGGAAGAGCACTTGGATCACTTGAGGATGGTATGTCTTAAGTTGGAAAAGGCATAGTTGGTGATAAATGTGAAGAAAAGTCATCNATTTGAGGTAACCTATGGGTTTTATCCAAAGATGATAGATACTTTGAAGAGCTTTGATGGTGAACCTCAATTTAGTGTTGATTTTGTGCAAGAGATGAGGGATCTCCATGCACAAGTAAAATCAAATCTTGAGAAAAAGGCTAAAGAGAGAGTCCTCAAGAGTAATGAGGGAAAATGGAAGCCTAATTTTTCTATTGGTGACTTGGTTTAGGTGCACTTGAAGAAGAAGCAGTCAAGAGGTATTAACTTCTCCAAGTTGAAAGCCAAGAAGATGGGGCCTTTCAAAATCAAGGCTAAGATCTATGATAATGCTTTTGAGATTGATTTACCAAATAATGTTGGTATTTCTTTTGTATTTAATGTTTTAGATCTTGTGCACTATTATGGACCAATTGATAAAGAGATCATACAAGGTAGCATCGATGAGTTGAAGGGGACTATTGACCAATCCAAGCCTTTAATGGGAAGGAAGATAATTATACTCAAGCAAAGGAAATCTTCTAGCACTCAAGGAGTCAAGAGGCATGAATATTTGATTCATTGGGAGGATCATTCACTCATGATGCTATATGGATCCATGAGACCAAACTTCATGAGGGGAAGGGGGAGGGAACACTTCATCTCCTACTTTGTTCACATGAGTTTATTTTTTGAAGGGTGGGAGAGTTAGTATAGGGACACCTCTTTCGATCTCTTATTTTTTCCTACTCATTTGTTCAGTAGGTTTTAGACTCTCTAAAGACATCTTGGAGATTAAGGAAATTTCTTACCTAAGAGTGGAGTTGTCTCAGAAGACATCTTAAATTAACAAGAGATGTCTTGGTCTTAGAGAAGATGTCTTGACCTCAAATAATATGGTTTGGAGAAGATATCTTGTCTACAGTGTAGATCTCTTAGGTAAGACATCTTACCTAGGAGGAGACATCTTGGCTAGGGAGTAAACATCTTTCAAAAATAAAAGATGTCTTATTTGCAAGCTAGGTTTTGATAGGAAATGTCTTTCCAAGATCAAAGACAACTCATACGGTTAGGAAACCTTTGGATTTGACCATCCCAATTTAGGAAACAACTAGGGTAAGTTGAAAAAAGATGGAAATAGGTGGGAAGATGGTGAGAAGACCATGGAAAAAATTGAAGAACCTCAAGTTGAGTTGAGGAAATATTTCAAAGTTTCTTATCTCTTTGTTGTTAATAAATATTAATGTAATTCATAATTTTTGATACCATGAGTGAGAAGGAGAGTTCTTGACTATGGATAACTTAGCAAGAGAGGGTGTGAGAGTACATTGAGTGAGTGTAATTGGTTATTGCAACTCCAAAGTCAATTTTATGGTGTGTTGGCTTGTGTGTTTTAGTCTCTTGTATCTTACTTGTGAGTCAAGATCTTAGTTTTGGTTTGGAAAGATATTCTCTATTGGTTGTGTCTTGCATTGAGAATAACTATTGTGTGGTTGTGGAGCCTCATGCTCCACATAATCATTTAAGTGTGAAAGGTTTTAGATGTTTTATGGGTTTTGAGAACCTTATTGTAATGCCAAGAAAGAGGAGACAATTCTAGTTAAGGGGGCAAGGAGTTGAGGAAAAGAGAGGAAGAGTGGTTGTTCCTTGCTTGTTCTCTGACATCTCTTGAGTCATCTTGAGTGTTTTTTTGGGATCTTAGGAGGTGGATTTGATGCTATTGTTGGAGGCTTTTGGGACTATTTGGCTGATTCAATGGACTATTTTCTCAAATTTTGTGGTAGGATTTTAGTAGTACCTTGGAATTGTAGTTTGAGGTTGATTTCTTGAGGCTATTAGCTAGATAATAGCCTAAACTTGAGATGTCTTCTTCCTCTTCAAATTATTCAAGTTCAACTTTAAAGGTGTGTATCCCAAGCTCTTGTTGTAAAAACATTTTAGTAGGTGTTTGAAATTATATTGACTTAGACAAGTAAGGATTATTTCATGAGGACATGTGGGATTTCTTGTGAGTTATGAGTCATGCATGGAGTCTTGCATATTTCTTGGATATGATTTTTGACATGCTTGTTTCAGACTTCTAAGTTAGCAATTTTTTTGTATCATGTGCACTTGGAATTTTATGTTTTTATGATCATTTTTTAAACAAAATATCCTCCATCATTCTATCCAAGTTTGTTGATCTCTTATTTTGGCTATAACAACTTAGTTCTTAAAGGTGCTTGATGGTGCTATCCTACACCATTTTATCCAATCCTTGTGTTTTTCTTGTGTGGGTTGCAAGATGTTGTAGGGTTGGAAAGACTTGGTGTAGCATAGTTGTATGGCTAAAGGATCCATTCAACACCATTTTAAAATTAAAAATAAACTATGCATATTGAGAGTTTTTGGTGTATTTTATTAAGTGCACATATTCTATTTTATTGATCATTTTTGGGTCAATTTTAAGGGGTTTTTAAGAGAGTTGTCATGTCCCAAATCGTTATTAAATGATCTTTTGTTCAAGCCTACATTTCTCTCAATGTGAAAACATGAAAGGTTGGAAATTTTATTAATGAAGATGTTAAAGTCTGAAACCATGTTAATCCATCATGAAGTTCAAACTTAGTTTATATCAAATTTTATTGTTATTTCTTCATTTCATATTGCACATGAGCATATGAGATTTTGTTTGTTTTTTGCTTCATAAAATTAGAAGTTTTGATTCTTTAAAAATGCTAGTATAGAGACAATCATTCTTTTTTTCTTTTTGTTATTGTCTAGCATTTACTATTTTCTAATTTCTTAGATAATGGTAAAAGTAGAAATGAAAATAATCACACATAGAATCTGCCTCTATTTCTCTCTCTTTTCTTTTAAGAAAATTTAGAGACTATTTGCTCTATGTTTTTAGCCTAAAAATAAGAAATAAAGGGAGATTGTTATAGATATTATTATTTGTTGTTGGTAAACTATTTCCCAAGATTCTACCTCCTAATTACTAATATTATAGAGCCTAAAAGATACCTTAGGTTGAGAGGAAAAAAATAGAAGCAAAACAAAGCAAAGCATAATCTTGTTAAATCCCAACTCCCATGAACTACATGAATTATAACCTCAGATTCATTTTTAGGCTCTTCATCTCTCCTAAATAGGTTTGATTTTTTAAAAAAGTTAGGCCCTACTTTGAAACTTTGTTGACCTAATTTTGGATGCTTGAAAATGAAGGAAAACATTGGCTAATTATTCCATGAAAAAAAAATCCTTACTATGGTAAATCTTTCTATTATATGATATGAGCTAGTTCTTATATGACATTTTAAATATACTTGAGATGCACAATTACTTCTTTCATTTGTATGATAGGAATATTTCATCTTGAAAGCCTTGATGTCTCCTTGGAGTAAGGATTTCATTATATAAATATTTTGTACATTTTTTCATAGTTACAATTTCTTATCATGTAAAGTAAATATCTTTTATTTATTTTTCCTTCAATTTGCCAACCCCATTTATTTATCAATAATTACATTCTTTTATTTTTGCAAAAACAAAGAAGAAAGAAAGAAAATATGTGTGATCATGTATGTTTATTTGCTTTCCATACAATTAACCCCATAAATTATGATTAGAATCCCTTTGGACCCTAGGATAAGTAATTCACCTAAACTTACAGTTAGTAACTAGGTGGATGATGCATTTGATTAGTGTGCATTGTATGAAGCATGTAGCATTTTTAAAGATTATTAACTAATCATTCTATTCATAATATATTCATTCCCATATCTTGAATGGATGAATTGCATTGTTTATTTATATTGCATACACCCTACCTTGGATGTGGAGATAAGAATAGGTATCCAATGTAAAAAAAAATTTGTGGATTGCACAAGAAATTCACATGCATAGATAACTGGAAATGCACAATGCAGAAGCAAATGGCATAAGAAATTCACATTCATAGATAACAAAAAATGCACAATGCTGAAGCAAATGGCACAAGACATTCACATGCATAAATAACTGAAAATGCACAATGTCGAAGCAAATGGAACTAACCTCTAGCCATTGATGCCTCAGATTAAACTTGGCATTCAGATTCTTCTTTCACATCGACACTCTGAAACGATGGTGTATGCAACCTCTAAGCATTTGTGAAAGGGACCAGAACTACAATCCTATTGTGATTCATGGTGCTTTTGTTCTCCCATCAAGAATGAATTTATAGGCCACAAAATTGGTTACCATAAGAGACCCAATACCAACATGTAAAAAATGTGTTACCGGATATGGAGACCATATTGATGGGTTAACTAACTCATAAAAATGCATTAGTGGATATAGTGACCACCTAGATGCATTAACTAATGCATAAAACATGTTAGTGGATATGGTGGCCACCTTCATGCATTAACTAATGCATAAAATGTGTTAGGGGATATAGTGGCCACCTTCCTGCATTAACTAATGCATAAAATGCATTAGTGGATATAGTGGCCACCTTCCTGCATTAACTAATGCATAAAATGTATTAGTGGATATAGTGGCCACCTTTATGCATTAACTAATGCATAAAATGCATTAGTGGATAATGCATGCTACAATCTCCCACTTGGTCTCCATATTTAATCAAGTCCAAAGATCAAGAAATAAAAGCATGAATCATGGTGATAATTTCTCTTAATGTAAGTATTATCTTCCATGTATTACAACACAATATCTCTCAATGTAATTTCTTATATGGTAACTAGCTTTATGAATAAACCAATGTTCATTCTAGGTCATACCATATGTGAATTTTCTCTTATAACTATATGCACAAACCATATGAAAAAATAGCACAACTGAATAAGAGTTTCATTACATTATGGAACCAAGTCCCATCTAAACTACATTATCTTTAATAACTTCGGTGGCATTCCTTTTGTCAACGGATCACCTACCATCAATTCAATGCGTATATGCTCAATGACCACTTTGTTTTCCTTAATGTGTTCCCTTATGAATAAGTACTTTATGTTGATGTGTTTACTTCAACTGACACTCTTATTATTCTTAGCCATAAAGACAGCAACTAAATTGTCACAAAACATTTTTAATGGCCTAGATATAGAATCCACAATTCTAAGCCCTGATATGAAACTCTTTGCCCATACACCATGTGAAGTAGCCTCAAAACAAGAAATGAACTCTGCCTCAATGGTGGAAGTAGTAATCAAATTTTTCTTTCCACTTATCCAGGATATAGCTAGCAAAGCCTAAATTGAAGTAGCTAGTCACCTCCAAGGAGTTAGTTTGTTTATACATAACCATGTAATCTTTTATACCTTGTAGGTACCTCATCACTTTCTTTGCAGCCATCCAATGGTCAATACCTAGATTACTCTAATATCTGCCCAACATTCCCATAAGAAATGCAATGTCAGGTCTTGTGTAGGCCTGAGCATACATAAGACTTCCAACAACTAAAGCATATGGAATGTTGCTCATTTGACTTTTCTCTAAATCATTCCTAGGAAATTGGTTCAAATTAAACCTATCACCCTTCACAATGGATGCTATACTTGGTGAACAATCTTTCATCCGAAACCTCTCTAAAACTTTATTGATATAGGTTTCTTGCAATAGTTCCAGAATACATCTAGATCTATCCCTATGGATTTGAATGCTAATGACATAAGATGCCTCACTCATATCCTTCATGTTGAAATTCTTAGAGAGGAAGTGTTTCACCTCATATAGAAATCCACTATTATTGGTTGTAGGAAGGATATCATCCACATATAGAACAAGGAAATAGATTTTACTCCCACTAACCTTCTAGTATATACATTGATCCATGATGTTTTCTTCAAAACCAAACGAAGTGATGATATTATGGAATTTTAAGTACCATTGATGAAAGAATTTTTTCAATCCATATATGGATTTCTTTAGCTTGCATACCAATTACTCACCATCACTAGAGGAAAATCCTTTAGGTTGTTTCATATAAACCTCTTCCTGTTGTTTTCACATCCATTTGATGTAACTCATGATCAAAATGGGTAACCAATGCCATGATAACATGAAGAGAGTCCTTCTTAGATATAGGAGAAAAGGTCTCCTTATAATATATTCCCTCTTTCTCAGTGAACCCTTTAGCAACAAGTCTAGCCTTATATCTTTCAATGTTGCCCAATGAGTCTTTCTTAGTCTTGAAGACCCATTTGGATTTTACACCATCAGGAAACTTTACAGGATCCTAGACTCCAGTAGATGATATAGATTTCATCTCATCTTTCATGGCATCATATCACAAGTTAGATTCCTTATAACTCATGACTTGTGAAAATGTTTTGGGATCATTTTCAGCTCCCATGTTGTAGTCAAACTCCTGTAGATATACCATATAGTAACTAGGAATTGCTGATCACCTTGCTCTAGTAGATCTTCTTAATGTTGGTTCATCATTCTCTTGAGGATCATGATTTTCAATACGCTATTCAACAAGTTCTGGTATCTATTGTTCAGCTGGATCTACTATTTCTTGGTTAGTAGTTTGTGGAACTTCAATTATTGGTTGTTGTTCATTACCCATTTGTGCTCTAGGTGTATTATGCATAGCAATCAGTCTATTATTTGAAGTAGTGGGTTGAGCATCTGTATGATCTATCTCAAGAACAATGTTCCAAGATCTACTACTCCCACTAATCAAGTCATTCTCAAGAAATTTAGCATTCCTTGATTCCACAAACCTAGTAGTATGCGATGGGTAATAAAATCTATATCCCTTAGACTATTCAGCATATCCAACGAAATACCCACTTATGGTCCTTGGGCTAGCTCCTTTTCTTGTGGATTATACACTCATACTTTAGATGAGCATCCCCAAACATGTATGTCACAAAGTCGGTTTCCAACCTTTCCATAATTCAAATGGTGTCTTTGAGATAGCCTTGGTTGGAACTTAGTTTAATATATACATTGCTATCTTGAGAGCTTCAATCCACAAGGACTTAGGAAGCTTGGAGCTACTAAGCATACTCCGCACCATGTCTAATAATGTTTAATTTCTTCTTTCTACCACACCATTCTAGTCTGGAGAATTAGGCATAGTGTACTGGGCAACAATTCCATGCTCTTGAAGAAACTTAGCAAATAGACTAGGTGCTTGTCCATCATTAGTATATCTACCATAGTATTTGACACCTCTATTAAATCTCACTAACTTCATTTACTTACCGCATTATTTCTCTACTTCAGCCTTAAACACCTTAAAGGCATCTAAAGCTTTGCTCTTATTATGAAGCAGGTGGAGATACATATATCGTGAGTAATCATCAATAAAGGTAATGAAATACTTTTGACCATATGCATTCATATTTGGACTACAAATATTTGTATTTATGATCTCTAATATGTCTGAACTCCTCTTGGCATCTTTCTTTGACATATTGGTCTACTTTCCCTTTATGTAATCCACGCAAGTGTCAAAGTCAATAAAATCTAGAGTATTAAGTACTCCATCATTTACTAATCTCTTTATTCTCTCAATAGAGATATGTTCTAATCTATGATGCCACAACATAGAGGATTTGTCATTCATAACACATCTCTCTAAATGCCAGCATGAACTTGCATAGAATTATAAGAAGTTTTCTTTTGTAAATTAATGTTGAAAAAGACCATCTATCAATGTACCATTTCCAATAAGTTCATATCTATAATATAGATTGAATATAGTATTTGAAAAATTAAAGAAAAATCCCAATGATACAAGCCTTGAAATAAAAATTAAATTCCTTGAAAAACCAGGAATATAAAATGTCTTTTCCAACTCTAAAACAAAACCACTGCTTAAAAATAATTTGCATGTTTTGATTGCCTCCACATGTGAGTGCATCTTATTTTCTGAATAGATGCAAGACTCACTTCCCACTAGCTTCCTTAGATTTTGCACCCCCTGTAAGGCATTGGTAACATGGATTGTAGAACCAAAGTCAATCCACCATGTGTCATGGCCAACATCAACCATATTAGATTCAAAACAAGCAAGCGAGAGTTGAGTACCTTTCTTTTCAAGCCATTTCTAATATTTAGGACAATCCTTCTTTATGTGCCCTTTCTTTTTGTAGAAAAAGCATCTGGATTCCTTCTTAATATCAGCTTGTGCAGGCAATTTGACCTTCCACTTGCCTTTGGCTTGTTCTTTACTCTTTTCTTATGTGACTAGATGCACACTCTCTTTCACTTCCATCGCAAGTCTACCCTCTTCTTGCACACACATTATCATTAGTTCATTGATTAACCATTTCTCCGTACTACGATGGGAGTGTGTTTAAGATGTAGTGCACAAGGAAAGATTCTAACATCTCAACCTCAAGTGTTTTGAGTTGAGCTACTATATCCCTCATTTGCATGATGTGCTCATGTACACCATGAATTTTAGTGAGCTTCATGGATGAGAACTTCATTATTAAGCTGCTAGCCAACACCTTGTCTTATGACTCAAATTATTCATCAATTACCTTTAACAAAATGCACACATTATCATATTTTTCTAGTGAACCACACATACCAGTCGAGATCTTGGTTTTTATGAACATGACACAAAGATGATTAGATTGCTCCCATTTTTCATAATTACCAATATCATCTAGATGGTTGGCTATTGTAATGGAAAGTGATTTGTCCTTATGGATAGCATAATCAATGTCCATATAGCCTAAATGAAGAAGAATTCTTTCCTTCCACACCTTATAATTATCACCCTTTAATTCAAGAATGTCACATTTGAAATTAGAGTAGCTTAGAGGTTGTACAACTACATAATTAAACATGCTTATGTCACTAAATTTGATGTTAAAATACCATAGGACATGTTTACCAATGGAAATCATATAAAAATATAAATCAAATAACATAGAATTTCCTGTGGGCTATATTTTAATTCAAACTTATTCATATATCCTTACGATGAAACTGTTAAATTATATTCCTTTTCTTAATCCCTATGGGAAAATTAAGAAAAATAATTTAACATATCATCCTAATTAATCATATTAAATACAATGAAAATTCCTATGGAATAAAGTTTATTGTATTACATATGATTAATCACAATTTAATTTTCCATATGTGATCCAAAACTTTTAACAATTTTGCATAATTAAAGATGTCATGGCTACTCTCTAAGCCTACAAAAGAAAAAAAAAAGATCACAAGTTACAATTTTATGTAAGAAAAACTATGCATTACGAAATTTTTAATATTCTTTAAATAAAGCAACTTTATGCATAGTTCAAAACCCCAAAATATCACCTAAATGGACACTTGTCACACCTTGCAAAAAGAAGGAATCCCCACAAAACAACGTCGTAGAGGTTAGTAATTTTACAGGGACATCCATCATAATCATAAATGGGCCTTCCAATTACTAACTAGTAATGGCATCAAGACCAAGATAGAAATGAAGCTTTGATACCAAATGTAAGACAAAAATTTGTGGATTACACAAGAAATTCACATGCATAGATAATTGGAAATGCATAATGCAGAAGCAGATGGCATAAGAAATTCACATACATAGATAATTGAAAATGCATAATGTGGAAGCAAATGGCATAAGAAATTCACATGCATAAATAATTGGAAATGCACAATTCTGAAGCAAATGGAACTAACCTCTAGCCATTGATGCCTCAGATTAAACTTGACATTCGGATTCTTCTTCACACTAGTGCTCTGCAATGATGATGTATGCAACCTCTAAGAATCTGTGAAAGGGACCATAACTACAATCCTACTGTGATTTGTGGTGCCTTTATTATTCCATCAAGAACAAATTTATAGGCCACGGAATTGGTTACCATAAGACACCTAATACCAGTGCATAAAAAACACATTTCCAGATATGGAGACCATCTTGATGTGTTAACTAACTCATAAAAATGTGTTAGTGGATATAGTGGCCACCTTGATGCATTAACTAAGACATAAAATTCATTAGTGGATATGGTGGACACCTTAATTCATTAACTAATGCATAAAATACATTAGTGGATATAGTGGCTACCTTCATGCATTAACTAATGCATAAAATGCTTTAGTGGATATAGTGGCCACCTTTATGCATTAACTAACACATAAAATGTGTTAGTGGATAATGCATGCTATATCCAACTCTACTCATACATATTCTTTCTTTAACTTAATATCCTAAGCCATTGGACCTAAGGAGGTTGAGTTTCATACCATCTAAAGATTTTTAATAATGCAGGCACCATTTGTAACTATGTACCCACCTCATGTACAATCCCTGGTCACCTATCTTAGGGGGTACATTGAGGTGTAATCCATAAATGATGGTTGAATCATGCCTTGTTTATGTAGTTTAGAATCCGAAGATAACCCAACTCATGGCTAGATGGTAACTAGAGTCTTTGAGTTGGATGATCCTTAAGGTGGAAATGTAATGCCATATTACATGGGCAAAGTTATTGAAACCTATATTTCAAATTCCTAGTAATTATTTGAAGCTTATCATAGATTAAATGATCTTTTATGATGGAAAGATAGTGAAGAACTAGAAGTACATCCAGCCACATTCATTGGTGCTTCTTGTAAAGTAAAACTTGAAACAAGTAATTCACATAAATGTCTAATATTTTCTAGCTTTGCAAGTGATGGGAAGTATTAGCAAACATCCTAGATGATGCTAGTTTTTTTTTTTACATATCATAGTAATACTAAAGTTAGATGATATGCAATAGATGCATCAACCCTTAGGATTATGAACTGGGTTCACTCCAATATTATATCATCTTCTAACACTAAATCAAGATATTATGAAAGGATAAATAAATTACTAGTGATTAGCAGCGAGTAATCCCTACACCTAACCATATGAATCACTAGCATTCACTAAGTGATCTGGTCAAATTTTCTAGACTTTAGCTCTCTAAGTACACTAGGTCTAGGTAGTAGATCTAACAAACGTGATTGTTGTCTTCTCAATTCCACTTGTGAAGTGCAAGTGTATGGTTAAGTGTAACTGAGGCATATGATTTGTATCATTTTATACTTTTTTTCGATTAATTTGCCTAAGTGCTAAAAATGAAGTAATTAAATGTTTAATTGATCTAATACTAACTAATATCTTCACTATTCCTAACATAAGCATCCATTCCCATTTACTATACACATCTTGAACCATGTTGTAATGTTACTGGGTTATTGGGATTACCAATGTTAATGTATGCCTGAAATGATCATACTTATGTCTATTAATTAATTGCTAATTAATTAATTAATCAAATGCAATAAAGTAAATTACTCAAATAATAAATCCATTAAGTAAACATGGAACTAATTCCCAAGTGTTGCAAGATTTATAAAGAAATCTCATCTTTATTACCATTCACATTGAGGTGCTTAGGTACATCAATGCTGAAATAAAGATCTATACATTTCTCACTCCTACTGCGAGCTTTTAGAAAATATTCTAACTTTCAAATAAATAAAATGCAAGAGCTTCAGTAGGACACTAAATAATGGATGTCATAAATGTGGCTGGTGAGTGCGTATTTATAGGGAATACAAGACACTGCATTGGTGGGGTCATGTCAACACATCAAACCACACATCAACATGGTTGTGTTGACAGAATCACAATGATGGCATCCTATCAACACACCCTAAAGAAGATGCTTCATCATACTCCTACAATTGAATGAAAACTCATCCTCGAGTGAACAAAAGGATAAATAAGTTTCTTTACAAATTTTGGGAAGGTATGGGATTATTAACTAACTAACTAACACAAATAAATACTAAGTGCCTAAGTGTACAGATTTACAATCATTACAAATTTTGGTATTCATGATAACAAAATTGAACACCATGAAAAAAATTGACAACATAACTCCTCTGGTAGTTTGAAGATGAGAAGAAAATCAAACAATCCTAGGCAACGAGGGTCCCTAATGTTTCAAAGGATCTTCTCCTACCTCTAGTACACATGGCTATTATGGTTAAGGTTATGGTTGTGGTTGTCTAGCTACAACTATGACTTTTGGCAGAAGATGGAAAGCATCTAGTAATGGTTTCATCTTCTCCTCCTTACTCTTGGGATCATACACAATCCATGTAGCATCATCAATGTGGACTAGTATAGAAACATCCTAAGGATAGGAAATTACAAGGAATATCTCCTTGATGTTGACAAACCAAGCCAGGAATTGTTTGCATTCAATATTGAATGTCTTGATTGCATTTTGTAGCTCCAGGTAGCCATTAATTCTTTTGGCTAGGTTTTCCACTATTGATCTTTGATTAGCAAACTTTGCATTGAGAACCTTGAGTTTAGCGTTGGTTGTTTCCAGCTTCAATTTTATTTCTTTGTGATACATGAACTCTACCTCATATAGAAGGTATGAGTTGGCCACTTGTTTCTTCAATTTTGACCTCAACCTTCCAATGGTCAGCATTGCTAGGTTCAAGTAATGAAGGTCAGCAAGCTCCATGTACTTTGTCATCTCCTTAATCTGTAGCTCCTTGAGGTGGATTTCAACTTTGTTGTACATGTTCAACCCATCCAAGATAGGCTACCATACATTACCTCCTTGTTGGAAGAGGGCCTCATTCACCTTTACCTTTGCTAATTTGATTTCTTTTTTATTGATCTCTTTCTGCAAACCAACCTAGTCCCTATAGTGATTCTTGACCTTTTGAATTTGAGGTCCTCATTTTTCCAAGTAGTGATTTCAATTGTAGACTTTTAGCGAAGGGCACACACCTCCTCCATTGAGAGATTTTGATTTTCTATAGTCAACCTTCTCAATTTAGTGCTTACCCTAATAAGCTACTCCTATTGTTGTCAAATGAATTCCGCTATTTGATATTTTTTCATCTTGACATTTTGCAAGTGATGGTTCTCATGGGTTAGCTTGATGTTCTCTTGGAAAACCTCTGATAAGTCCCTTTAATGTTGTAGGCAATGGCATCTACTAAGGACTAATTGAAGATTACTGACTCCTTTGCGTACTCAGCTTCCTAAAGTTTTGTCTAAAGCTATTGAAAATCTTCACCTCATGCTACATTCTAGCTTAGTACGATGGGATTAATGAGGCATGCTTTCAATTCTGCAACCTCAGTAACCAAGCATTAATTTTGTTGTGTGGCTGCCTCAAGTTTGACATTCACAATGAGGACCTTGCTCCTAGCCTCAAGTAGCTTAGACTAGTTTTCTGAAATGGTTTTTGAGGTATTAAGGATATCTGGAATCAGTTGCCTAGTTCCTACTAGTTGATCCAATAGCTCCTCATGCTAGGCTGCATTAAATTTTCTAGTTCTTACCCATGAAGATACATGCATGTCTCTGAGTACATCAACATCTAGTATAGATACTACAAGGGCATTGAGTTCATTAGCCACTCTATCAATAACCACCTCTACCACCATTTCCTACCCTTGGTGCTCCATCACTAGAATAGTTACCCCATCGTCCTCCTCCATGCACATTGAAATGGTAGTGGCATTCTTAAATATTTCTAGGAATTTTTTCTTTTAAGATAGGGACGTTGTTACCTCTCAAGCACTAGGCTTCGATCTTGCAGGCACTTTCATTCTCTAAGTAGAAAATGTTGGTGCCAAACCCTTCATCTTATTGATTGATCATGCCACCTCGTTGAGATGACTCAACACTGGCTTGTAGACAAACGGTTCATCGACACTCAGTCCTGGTTGTTGTAACCACTTAGCAACCAGGGTAATTCCCTGCTCATAGGAATTCAAAAGACCTAAGCCAACTTTATTCTTGGGGAGAGTAACAATATTCCAAGCGACTCGATAAAATCCCTTCTGAGAATCTTTGGAGGATCACATAAAGTCACGAAATAACCATTCAAGCTTATGGTAGGCAGCTTGGGAGGGGGCCCAACATGAAGAGTAATACATATGGGTGGATGCACATATGGACTTACAAACAAGGTATTTACCTGCAAGTGTGAGGGGTTTCATCTTCCATTTATCAAGTTTCTTTTGAATCCAAAAATTAACCTGCTCCCAGAGAATAGAGGTTGAACCTCTAAAACGGAAAGGGATCCCCAGAATCTTAACGATGTCTTGATCCTGGAGCCGATTCTAGTTATAGCTAGTCACATGGTTGTAATTGCCAAAAAATCTATAAACAAAAGATTTATTCCAATTTATAGTAGAACCTAAGAGTGTACAATATTGCTCCACCCTTGATAAGAGGCAATGCAAATTGGCGGCTGTGTTTTGAACTAGAAAGAAAGAGTCATCGGCAAAGTGCATATTGAGGAGCTGTTGTTGAGGGGAAGATAGGAAAACCTTAGTGAGAACTTTCTTTTGTATGTCCAAATTAATTTGATGACAAAGAAAGTCTGTGGCGATGATAAAGAGATAGGGGGCAAGGGGATAGCCTTGTCGCACTGACCTATGTATTGGAGAGGGAGAGGTAATGTCAAAGGTAGTGGCTATTCTTGCGGTAGCATCTGAGAATAAGAATTTCACCATATGCAGGAACTTAGGTCCAAAACCAAGTTTGGTCATGGTTTGCAAGATAAAATTCCATTTTATGTTGTCATAAGCCTTGGCATAATCAAGTTTCACTAGGAGAATATCTTGTCCATCATCCTCGGCCCACTTGAGACCTTCCCATGCTACAACCACATTGTCTAAAATATATCTACCAAGAACAAATCTTGTTTGTTGGGGAGATATTATTTGGCCTAGAATTTTTTTAGTCGTAAGGCAAGGCACTTAGCCCAAATTTTATACACTACATTGAGGAGAGTTATGGGATGCCAATTAGAGATATCGGCAAGATCCCCAGAATTGGGGATGAGATGAATTACCCCTTGATTTAGATTGGGCCCGAGGGAACCAGTTAAGATAGCCTCATTAATGACCTGTAGAAGATCATTTCCCACCAAATCCCAATGATTTTGAAAAAATTTGACGGGGAAACCATCATAACGAGCCTTACCCTGACTTAACTTAGAACAAGCCACCTATAGCTCCACTAGAGTGATATCAGCGTCAAGACTTTGTAGCATAGTGGAGTTGATAAGGTGAGGATAATTGGGGGTGGCAGCCTTGAACGAAGAGATGTCCATTGGGGTTGCTGCAAAAAGGGTTTCACGTTAGTGGATATGGTGGCCACCTTCATGCATTAACTAATGCATAAAATGCGTTAGTGGATAATGCATGCTACAATCTCCCAATTGGTCTCCATATTTAATCAAGTCCAAAGCTCAAGAAATAAAAGCATGAATCATGGTGATAGTTTCTCTTAATGTAAGTATTATTTTCCATGTATTACAACGCAATATCTCTCAATGTAATTCCTTATATGGTAACTAGATTTATGAATAAACCAATGTTCATTCTAGGTCCTACCATATGTGAATTTTCTCTTATAACTGTATGCACAAACCATATGAGAAAATATCACAACTGAATAAGAGTTTCATTAATACTATAAAGTTGTATGTACAACAAATTACATTATGGAACAAAGTCCCATCTAAACTACATTATCTTTAATAACTTTGGTGGCATTCCTTTTGTCAAAGGATCACCTATCATCAATTCAATGCGTATATGCTCAATGATCACTTTGTTTTCCTTAATGCGTTTCTTTATGGCTAAGTACTTTATGTTGATGTGTTTACTTCAACTGACACTCTTATTATTCTTAGCCATAAAGATAGCAGCTAAATTGTCACAAAACATTCTTAATGGCCTAGATATAGAATCCACAATTCTAAGCCCTGATATCAAACTCTTTAGCCATACACCATGTGAAGTAGCCTCAAAACAAGAAATGAACTCTGCCTCAATGGTGGAAGTAGTAATCAAATTTTGCTTTCCACTTATCCAGGATATAGCTAGCAAAGCCTAAATCGAAGTAGCTAGTCACCTCCAAGGAGTTAGTTTGTTTATACATAACCATGTAATCTTTTCTACCTTGTAGGTACCTCATCACTTTCTTTGCAGCCATCCAATGGTCAATACCTAGATTACTCTAATATCTGCCCAACATTCCCATAAGAAATGCAATGTCAGGTCTTGTGTAGGCCTAAGCATACATAAGAATTCCAACAACTAAAGCATATGGAATGTTGCTCATTCAAATTTTCTCTAAATCATTCCTAGGACATTGGTTCAAATTAAACCTATCACCCTTCACAATGGATGCTATACTTGGTGAACAATCTTTCATCCGAAACCTCTCTAAAACTTTATTGATATAGGTTTCTTGTGATAATTCCAGAATACATCTAGATCTGTCCCTATGGATTTGAATGCTAATGACATAAGATGCCTCACCCATTTCCTTCATGTTGAAATTCTTAGAGAGGAAATGTTTCACCTCATATAGAAATCCACTATTATTGGTTGTAGGAAGGATATCATCCACATATAGAATAAGGAAATAGATTTTACTCCCACTAACCTTCTAGTATATACATTGATCCATGATGTTTTCTTCAAAACCAAACGAAGTGATGATATCATGGAATTTTAAGTACCATTGATGGAAGAATTGTTTCAATCCATATATGGATTTCTTGAGCTTGCATACCAATTACTCACCATCACTAGAGGAAAATCCTTTAGGTTGTTTCATATAAACCTCTTCCTATTGTTTTTACATCCATTTGATGTAACTCAAGATCAAAATGGACAACCAATGCCATGATAACATGAAGAGAGTCCTTCTTAGATATAGGAGAAAATGTCTCCTTTTAATATATTCCCTCTTTCTGAGTGAACCCTTTAACAACAAGTCTAGCCTTATATCTTTCAATGTTGCCCAATGAGTCTTTCTTAGTCTTGAAGACCCATTTGGCTTTTACACCATCAAGCAACTTTACAAGATCCTAGACTCCATTAGATGATATATATTTCATCTCATCTTTCATGGCATCATATCACAAGTTAGATTCCTTATAACTCATGACTTGTGAAAATGTTTTGGGATCATTTTTGGCTCCCATGTTGTAGTCAGACTCTTATAGATATACCATATAGTCACTAGGAATCGCTGATCACCTTACTCTAGTAGATCTTCTTAATGTTGGTTCATCATTCTCTTGAGGATCATGATGTTCAATACACTATTCAACAGGTTCTGGTATCTATTGTTCAACTGGACCTACTATTTCTTGGTTAGTAGTTTGTGGAACTTCAATGACTAGTTGTTGTTCATTACCCATTTGTGCTCTAGGCGTATTGTGCATAACAATAAGTCTATTATTTGAAGTAGTGGGTTGAGCATCTGTATGATCTATCTCAAGAACAATGTTCCAAGATCTAATACTCCCACTAATCAAGTCATTCTCAAGAAATTTAGCATTCCTTGATTCCACAAACCTAGTAGTATGTGATGGGTAATAAAATCTATATCCCTTAGACTATTCAGCATATCCAATGAAATACCTAGTTATGGTCCTTGGGTCTAGCTCCTTTTCTTGTGGATTATACACTCTTACTTCAAATGGGCATCCCTAAACACATATATATCACAAACTCAGTTTCCAACTTTTCCATAATTCAAATGGTGTCTTTGAGACAGCCTTGGTTGCAACTCAGTTTAATATATACACTGTTGTCTTGAGAGCTTCAATCCACAAGGACTTAGGAAGCTTGGAGCTACTAAGCATACTCCGCACCATGTCTAATAATGTTCAGTTTCTTCTTTCTACCACACCATTCTAGTCTGGAGAACTAGGCATAGTGTACTGGGCAACAATTCCATACTCTTGAAGAAACTTAGCAAATAGACCAGGTGCTTGTCCATCATTAGTATATCTACCATAGTATTTGACACCTCTATTAGATCTCACTAACTTTATTTACTTACAGCATTGTTTCTCTACTTCAGCCTTAAACACCTTAAAGGCATCTAAAGCTTCGCTCTTGTTATGAAGTAGGTGGAGATACATATATCGTGAGTAATCATCAATAAAGGTAATGCAATACTTTTGACCATATGCATTCATATTTGGACTACAAATATTTGTATGTATGATCTCTAATATGTCTAAACTCCTCTTGGCATCTTTCTTTGACATATTGGTCTACTTTCCCTTTATGCAATCCATGCAAGTCTGAAAGTCAATAAAATCTAGAGTACTAAGTACTCCATCATTTACTAATCTCTTTATTCTCTCACTAGAGATATGTTCTAATCTACAATGCCACAACATATAGGATTTGTCATTCATAACACATCTCTCTAAATGCCAACATGAACATGCATAGAATTATAAGAAGTTTTCTTTTCTTAATTAATGTTGAAAAAGACCATCTGTCAATCTACCATTTCCAATAAGTTTAGATCTATAATATAGACTGAATATAGTATTTGAAAAATTAAAGAAAAATCCCAATGATACAAGCCTTGAAATAAAAATTAAATTCCTTGAAAAAATAGGAATATAAAATGTCTTTTCCAACTCTAAAACAAAACCACTGCTTAAAAATAATTTGCATGTTTTGATTGCCTCCACATGTGAGTGCATCTTATTTCCTGAATAGATGCAAGACTCACTTCCCACTAGCTTCCTAAGATTTTGCACCCCCTGTAAGGAATTGGTAACATGGATTGTAGAACCAAAGTCAATCCACCATGTGTCATGGCCAACATCAAGCATATTAGATTCAAAACAAACAAGCGAGAGTTGAATACCTTTCTTTTCAAGCCATTTCTAATATTTAGGACAATCCTTCTTTATGTGCCCTTTCTTTTTGTAGAAAAAGCATCTGGATTCCTTCTTAATATCAGCTTGTGCAGGCAATTTGACCTTCCACTTGCCTTTGGCTTGTTCTTTACTCTTTTCTTATGTGACTAGATGCACACTCTCTTTCACTTCCATCGCAAGTCTACCCTCTTCTTGCACACACATTATCATTAGTTCATTGATTAACCATTTGTCCATACTACGATGGGAGTGTGTTTAAGATGTAGTGCACAAGGAAAGATTCTAACATCTCAACCTCAAGTGTTTTAAGTTGAGCTACTATATCCCTCATTTGCATGATGTGCTCATGTACACCATGAATTTCAGTGAGCTTCATGGATGAGAACTTCATTATTGAGCTGCTAGCCAACACCTTGTCTTATGACTCAAATTATTCATCAATTGCCTTTAACAAAATGCACACATTATCATATTTTTCTAGTGAACCACACATACCAGTCGAGATCTTGGTTTTTATGAACATGACACAAAGATGATTAGATTGCTCCCATTTTTCATAATTACCAATATCATCTAGATGGTTGGCTATTGTAATGGAAAGTGGTTTGTCCTTATGGATAGCATAATCAATGTCCATCTAGCCTAAATGAAGAAGAATTCTTTCCTTCCACACCTTATAATTATCACCCTTTAATTTAAGAATGTCACATTTGAAATTAGAGTAGCTTAGAGGTTGTACAACTACATAATTAAACATGCTTATGTCACTAAATTTGATGTTAAAATACCATAGGACATGTTTACCAATGGAAATCATGTAAAAATATAAATCAAATAACATAGAATTGCCTGTGGGCTAAATTTTAATTCAAACTTATTCATATATCCTTACGATGAAACTGTTAAATTATATTCCTTTTCTTAATCCCTATGGGAAAATTAAGAAAAATAATTTAACATATCATCCTAATTAATCATATTAAATACAATGAAAATTCCTATGGAATAAAGTTTATTGTATTACATATGATTAATCACAATTTAATTTTCCATATGTGATCCAAAACTTTTAACAATTTTGCATAATTAAAGATGTCATGGCTACTCTCTAAGCCTACAAAAGAAAAAAAAAAGATCACAAGTTACAATTTTATGTAAGAAAAACTATGCATTACGAAATTTTTAATATTCTTTAAATAAAGCAACTTTATGCATAGTTCAAAATCCCAAAATATCACCTATCACACCTTGCAAAAAGAAGAAAGCCCCACAAAACAACTACGCAGAGGTTAGTAATTTTACAGGGACATCCATCATAATCATAAATGGGCCTTCCAATTACTAACTAGTAATGGCATCAAGACCAAGATAGAAATGAAGCTTTGATGCCAAATGTAAGACAAAAATTTGTGAATTGCACAAGAAATTCACATACATAGAAAATTGGAAATGCACAATGTAGAAGTAGATGGCATAAGAAATTCACATGCATAGATAATTGAAAATGCACAATGTGGAAGAAAATGGCATAAGAAATTCACATGCATAAATAATTGGAAATGCACAATTATGAAGCAAATGGAACTAACCTCCAACCATTGATGCCTCAGATTAAACTTGGCATTCAGATTCTTCTTTCACACTAGTGCTCTACAACGATGATATATGCAACCTCTAAGCATTTGTGAAAGGGACCAAAACTACAATCTTGCTATGATTTGTGGTGCCTTTATTATTCCATCAAGAACAAATTTATAGGCCACGGAATTGGTTTCCATAAGACACCCAATACCAATGCATAAAAAACACATTTCCAAATATGGAGACCATCTTGATGCATTAACTAACTCATAAAAATGTGTTAGTGGATATAGTGGTCACCTTGATGCATTAAATAACACATAAAATGCATTAGTGGATATGGTGGCCATCTTAATGCATTAAATAATGCATAAATACATTAGTGGATATAGTGGCCACCTTCATTCATTAACTAATTTATAAAATGCTTTAGTGGATATAGTGGCCACCTTCATGCATTAACTAATGCATAAAATGCATTAGTGGATATAGTGGCCACCTTCATGCATTAACTAACACATAAAATGCATTAGTGAATAACGCATGCTATATCCAACTCTCCTCGTACATATGCTTTCTTTAACTGAATATCCTAAGCCACTGGACCTAAGGAGGTTGAGTTGCATACCATCTAAAGATTTTTAATAATGCAGGCACCATTTGTAACTATGTACCCACCTCATGTACAATCTCTGGTTACTATCTTAAGGGGGTATATTGAGGTGTAGTCCAAAAATGATGGTTGAATCATGCCTTGTTTATGTAGTTTAGAATCCGAAGATAACCCAACTCATGGCTAGATGGTAACTAGAGTCTTTGAGTTGGATGATCCTTAAGGTGGAAATGGAATGCCATATTACATGGGCAAAGTTATTGAAACCTATATTTTAAATTCCTAGTAATTATTTGAAGTTTATCATAGATCAAATGATCTTGTATGATGGAAAGATAGTGAAGAACTAGAAGTACATCCAATCACATTCATTGGTGCTTCTTGTAAAGTAAAACTTGAAATAAGTAAGTCACACAAATGTCTAATATTTTCTAGCTTTGCAAGTGATGGGAAGTATTAGCAAACATCCTAGATGATGCTAGTTTTTTTTTACATATCATAGTAATACTAAAGTTAGATGATATGCAATAGATGCATCAACCCTTAGGATTATGAACTAGGTTCACTCCAATATTATATCATCTTCTAACACTAAATCAAGATATTATGAAAGGATAAATAAATTACTAGTGATTAGCAGCGAGCAATCTCTACACCTAACCTTATGAATCACTAGTGATGGGACGTGATATCGTATGGGCCGTGATATCACGTACGCGATATTGTGTCCGCTGTGATATCGCATCCCACACGATATCACGTACACGATATTGTGTCTTCCTCTATGATATTGCGTACACGATATCGCGGTGCGCCATCATATCTATAAATAAGAGGCGGCTCTCCCTTTTTTCCATCCTAGGCTTAGACCGTAGTGAAACTCTGGCAATTTGATCCCTCCAAAGATAGAATATTTTCTATGTGCCTGCAGTAGGAACTCCAAAGTGAACGGATCTTTATTCGAGCAGACATTGTACCTTAACACAAGTTTGTGTATGGCAATAAAGACGA
>MNCI01032974.1:108497-143747 GCA_015680685.1 Gnetum montanum | reverse complement strand
ACTTGATGCATTTGTGTTGGCCGTTCTCTTGGGTGCTTGAATGTTTTCTTCTTGAGTTTTCTTACCGTTTTGACGATTACCCAATTATCAAGAAGCTGAGAAAATAAAAATAACAAAGTCTTTGTATGGTGTGGTTCTCATGCATAAACACATAAAACACACAAAAGGAAAGAATAGTGAAAATTCAAAGCACACCCCTTAGATAGAATAATCATTTGGGCTACAAGCATTGGTTATGGAACTAAAAATGTTCCCTCTAACTAAGGCCCTTCTCGCTTCCCATTCTCTCCTCATTTGTTTCGTTGGAATGGTGGTGGCTCCTGGGGGATGCATTCTTGTTATTCAAGTGGATGGATTGGCCGAATGCATTGATGTGAAGTCATTGGATGTGGTTGGTTTGAGGCTAGATTTGGAATGAGATTTTCTAAGTCACATTAATCATGAAACACACAAGGGGTTGTACACCACCCTGTTCTTGGGCTTCCATTCCATTCTCTTCTCTTCATCCTTCTCTCCATTGTTCGCCTCATTGCCAGTTGTACCATTAGTGTATATTCTGGTAGATACATTATTTTCTTTTTGGTAAATTCTTGCAGTTAAGACTTTAACTCTTGTTCCAATTGACATTCCTGAGCCTATGAACTCTTTGAATGTGGGTTTGTCAAGGCATTAAGGGCATGAGCTGCTTTGGGGAGGATCCACTGACATTCCTATTTGGTGCACCATTTAAATTCTTTTTCCTAACATTTTTGTAATTAATTTTATTTTATTCATTTCCATCATTGACATCCATTTCATTGATGTTCTAGTTGTCTCTTTTTCTCCATCTTTCTTGTTTCTTTTCTTTCTCCATTTTAATGCTACTGGAGGTTCACAATTAGTCATGGGGGTACAGGGCCCAATTTTTTCGATTTTCGCCTAACCCCTACACCTTTGGTAGTCCCTAATATTATATTTCCAAATCCGTATTAGCCATACCACAACGTAGCCAATGGAACTTTCACTGAAGCAAGGTATCAACTACATTGGAATTCATTTACCCTTGTTGTGTGCAGATGGTAATCATGCAACAACGGATTAGATTTGGAAGGAACACGTGGAATGGAGCAGTGTTGGAAGCAGCTATGCAAGGAGTAAGATCGATGGTGTGCTTACAGATGGACAACGAAAGGCGCAATCTGGGCTTTGGCAGCAGCAACACTTCTTTCTCTCTCTCTTTATCAGCTGCCAACTAAGGCCTACTATTAATGTAATAAGGTGTTCACCCTTGTTGTCATGAACAACAATTTTGTCTTATTCTGTAATGATGATCCATTCACAAGTCATCCCATTAGTTTCATTTTGAGTCTATAATCCCATACCTTCTCGATATTATTGTAAGGAACGCGAGGACGACTTTTTATTCAGTCATGGGGGTATGATGGGACACGATATCGTGTACGCGATATCAGATCTTCCCTTGTGATATCGCATACGCAATATCGCAGTGCACCATCATATCTATAAATAAGAGGTGGCTCTCCCTTGTTTTCCATCCTAGGCTTAGACCGTAGTGAAACTCTAGCAATTTGATCCCTCCAGAGATATAATATTTTCCATGTGCCCATAGTAGAAACTCCAAAGTGAATAGATCTTTATTCAAGCAGACATTGTACTTGAACACAAGTTTGTGTACGGCAATAAAGAAGAACTTCTTGGATAAACCTTGCAGTGCATGGAATAGACTAATTAGGACTTTTATTTATTGTTATTTACTATTTTCCATTTACATGCTTTATTAGGAATTAAATCTTTCTCAACCTTTCTCTTTTAGTTAAGTGCCTCAGTATGACTACTTCGAGCACGTGCATTACGAGTGGTGATCCCAGCAACGACTAGCGTTTGGTAACCACGGTTGCATCGGTTCAGGGTGTGAATGGTAAGTGGGAACGGATGCTGACGCTAGGTTAATTCAAACTTAGTTAGTTAGTTAGAGTTAGTCAATTAGTCTCTTCAACCTTTCACCTTTTAGCATAGGAGATAAAACAGAATAGCTATAAAAATCATATACCTCAGACTTACTTAACCATACACCGTGACAAATACAAGTAAGTGTGGGAAGACAATGAATAATTAACCTTAAGTGTTCCATGAGGCGTGTAGGCACTTAGTCTATGGAGTTTGACTAGATCGCGCATGTTACGCTCATATTCATATGGTTGAGTGTAGGGGTACCTCGCCACTCATCAACTAGTGCTCACTAAGTGATTTGGTCAAATTTTGTAGACTTTAGCTCTCTAAGTACACTAGGTCTAGGTAGTAGATCTAACAAACGTGATTGTTGTCTTCTCAATTCCACTTGTGAAGTGCAAGTGTATGGTTAAGTGTAACTGAGGCATATGATTTGTATCATTTTATATTTTTTTCACTTAATTTGCCTAAGTGCTAAAAATAAAGTAATTAAATGTTTAATTGATCTAATACTAACTAATATCTTCACTATTCCTAACATAAGCATCCATTCCCATTTACTATACACATCCTAAACCACGTTGTAATGTTACTAGATTACTGGGATTACCAATGTTAACGTATGCCTTAAATGATCATACTTATGTGTATTAATTAATTGCTAATTAATTAATTAATCAAATTCATTAAAGTAAATTTCTCAAATAATAAATCCATTAAGTAAACATGGAACTAATTCCCAAGTGTTGCAAGATTTATGAAGAAAGCTCATCTTTATTACCATTCACATTGAGGTGCTTAGGTACATCAATGCTCGAATAAAGATCTATACATTTCTCACTCCTACTGCAGGCTCTTAGAAAATATTCTAACTTTCAAATAAATAAAATGCAAGAGCTTCAGTAGGATACTAAATAATGGATGTCATAAATGTGGCTGGTGAGTGCGTATTTATAAGCAAGACAAGACACTGCATCGGTGGGGTCATGTCAACACATCAAACCACACATCAACATGGCTGTGTTGACAGAATCACAATGATGGCATCCTATCAACGCACCCTAAAGAAGATGCTTCATCATACTCCTACAATTGAATGAAAACTCATCCTCAAGTGAAAAAAATGATAAACAAGTTTCTTTACAAATTTTGCGAAGGTATGGGATTATTAACTAACTAACACAAATAAATACTAAGTGCCCAAGTGTACAGATTTACAATCATTACAAATTTTGGTATTCATGATAATAAAATCAAACACCATCAAAACAATTGATAACATAACTCCTCTGGTAGCTTGAAGATGAGAAGAAAATCAAACAATCCTAGGCAACGAGGGTTCCTAAGGTTTCGAAGGATCTTCTCCTACCTCTAGTACACATGGCTATTATGGCTAAGGCTATGGTTGTAGCTATCTAGCTACAACTATGACTTTTGGCAGAAGATGGAAAGCATCTAGCAATGCTTTCATCTTCTCCTCCTTACTCTTGGGATCATACATGATCCATGTAGCATCATCAATGTGAACTAGTATAGAAACATCCTAAGGATAGGAAATTGCAAGGAATATCTCCTTGATGTTGACAAACCAAGTAGGGAATTTTTTGCGTTCAATGTTGAATGTCTTGATTGCATTTTGTAGCTCCAGGTAGTCATTAATTCTTCTGGCTAGGTTTTCCATTATTGATCTTTGATTAGCAAACTTTTCCTTGAGAACCTTGAGTTCAGCGTTGGCTCTTTCCAACTTCAATTTTATTTCTTTGTGATAAATGAACTCTACCTCATATAGAAGGTATGAGATGGCCACTTATTTCTTCAATTTTGACCTCAACCTTCCAATGGTCAGCATTGCCAGGTTCAAGTAATGGAGGTTGGCAAGCTCCATGTACTTTGTCATCTCCTTAATCTGTAGCTCCTTTAGGTGGATTTCAACTTTGTTGTACATGTTCAACCCATCCAAGATAGGATACCATACATTACTTCCTTGTTGGAGCTACTAGAGGGCCTCATTCACCTTTACCTTTGCCAATTTGATTTCTTTTTTATTGATCTCTTTCTGCAAGCCAACCTAGTCCCTATAGTGATTCTTGACCCTTTTGAATTTGAGGTCCTCATTTTTCCAAGTAGTGATTTCAATTGTAGACTTTTAGTGAAGGGCACACACCTTGTCCATTGAGAGATTTTGATTTTTTGTAGTCAACATTCTCAATTTAGTGTTTACCCTAACAAGCTACTCCTATTATTATCAAATGAATTCTGCATTTGATCTTTCTACATCTTGACATTTTGCAGGTGATGGTTCTCCTGGGTTAGCTTGATGTTCTCTTGGAAAACCTTCGATAAGTCCCTTTAATGTTGTAGGCAATGGCATCTACTAAGGTTGATTGAAGATTACTGACTCCTTTGTGTACTCATCTTTCTAAAGTTTTGCCTAAAGCTATTGAAAAGCTTCACCTCATGCTACATTCTGGCTTAGTACGATGGGATCAGTGAGGCATGCTTTCAATTCTACAACCTCAGTAACCAAGCATCAATTTTGTTGTGTGGCTACCTCAAGTTTGGAATTCACAATGAGGACCTTGCTCCTAGCCTCAAGTAGCTTAGACTAGTTTGTTAAAATGGTTTTTGAGGTATTAAGGATATCTGGAATTAGTTTCCCGATTCCTACTAGTCAATCCAGTAGCTCCTCATGCTAGGCTGCACTAAATTTTCTAGTTCTTACTCATGCAGATACCTGCATGTATCTGAGTACATCAACATCTAGTATAGATACTGCAAGGGCATTGAGTGCATTAGCCACTCTATCAGTAACCACCTCTACCACCATTTGCTTCCCTTGGTGCTCCATCACCAGAATAGTTACCCCATCGTCCTCCTCCATGCACATTGAAAAGGTAGTGGAATTCTTAAAGATTTCTAGGAATTTTTACTCTTAAGAGAGGGACGCTATTACCTCTCAGGCACTAGGATTCGATCTTGCATGCACTTGCATTCTCTAAGCAGAAAACATTGGTGCCAAACCCTCCATCTTATTGATTGATCGTGCCACCTCATTGAGATGACTCAACACTAGCCTGTAGACAAATAATTCACCACCACTTAGTCCTAGTTGTTGTTGTTCCAAGAATTACTCATGGAGTTCATGCATGCACTCAATTGTAGTGCAAGACTTCAATGTCAATTATTCATGAGTGGGTGATGGTGGTGGCTACTCCTCTTCTAGCACCTTGGCAAGTAATTTATCCTTCATCATGTCTGCCCAAGAGGTAGTAGGTGCATGTCTAATGTTGTCATTGGCATAGTAAGTGATTCCTCCTCTTTTGCATAATTTTTGAATGAGGCATGGAAAGAAGAATGCCTTTCTTCCACGTTCATTTTCTTTAAACCACTTCTCTATCTCTAAATAGATTGGTTGTCACTTAAAGTAGTACACACATAGGTAGAGAAGAATGTCATCTTGTTGGGCCTCACTATTGGATTAAGGTGGTAGGCTACCATCTTAAAATATGCACACTCTACCATTGTGAGTGCACTGTACTCCTTATAGTCAACTCTATAGCATTGCCAGACCCACTCCTTTTTGACATTTGGATCCACTTACATTGATACTTCTACCAAGGTTCCCCCAATCTTTGGTAACCCAAGTGCCTCAGAAATGGCCTTCACCAAGTAGGACATAAAAATATCCTTGATCTTCATGGTGGCATCGTCCTACATGTTATTTCACAAAAGGTATGTTTTTTCCATGTAACATTCCCTACTAAAGTTAGAATGGGCCACATGGGAGAAGTTTGAAGTTGAGCTTTGATGTCTTCTAGAGCAAGGTCCAAGAAAGATCTAGAGTTTAGTTTAGAGAGAACTACTTTTTAAATCTCCTTGGATCTAATTTGCTTCAAGTAGGCTTTTGTTAGAGTGACCTCAATGTTCGATCTTGGTCCAAGTGTATCATTCTAGTGATACTGCTTTGTTTCAACTTTCAAAATCTATCGAACAGATTTCACTTTAGGGTTCTCTTGAAGAGGTCCCATTGCATGTGTCTTGGCTACCTACTCCTAAGGCATTTTTACTTCTTAACCTCTTCTAGTTCTAGGCCACTTGTCCCTTGGTTGGAATAGTCTTACTTCCTATGAACACTTAGGTTGAGGTGCCATCTATAATCACAACATGACCAAAGATTAGCATTTGATGTGTAACTTAGAACATCTAGGTACCTTGTCTCTTAGATTAATTACACTTGGCTAAGTTGCGATCATGGAAAATTAATCATTTTAATAGTATTTTTAATTGGATGGCTACTAGAGTTTGCTGAAAAGGTTTAACACTCATTAATTAGTGATTTTAACATCATTTTATTGGTTAAACCTTGGGGGAGTTAGAATATCTTTAAAAAAAATTTCAATAGAAACCTAAGGTTTGTGGTCCACATGATGTAGAGCTCACCTCCAATAGCTACAAGAAGGAAAAAAAAGGTTAATCGAACAAGTGAAGTGAAAGTTATGGGCTCTGGAAGGTTCTAGGCACTAAAAACTGCAAAAACTCCTTCAACATTGGAAAGCAAATGGCAAAAATTTTCAAAGTATTGCACTATATTTATATATTTTTATGGTTGCATCAACTGGATCCCATAGATGGGGTTGCATCAATGCAAGGAACTATGTCAATGGGATTACATCGACATGGCCAAAAGACAAAAATTTTCTTTTGAAAATTTGAAGAAAAATAAAGAGTTTTTGCATGCAATTAGGATCCATAAAGACCCAAAAAGTCCACAACATGAAGAAATACCTGAAGAGGGTAAGGTATTCCACAAAGAAAGAAATTTATTGGGAGAATAATTTGAGAAAAATTTAAAAAGAAGTACAAAATTGGATGTAATTGACGTGGAGCACAAATGATTTGAATGCAAAAATGTATAATGATGTAATTTCTTGATGCAAAAATGAGTTTAGGATATGACCAAGTAAAGGTTGTTGGCCATTTTTTGATCATCTCTAATAGCTTCTTTTTCTACATAGGAGCAAGGTTGGCATTGATAATAATTAACTTGACATTTTTCAAAAAAGCATACTCCATTCTAGCTAGCAAAGTTTTCAACTTAAGGGGCTCTTGTTTAAAGCTTTCAGTGATCTTCAACTCTCTCCAATTGGTGTCATCAGGTTCATCTTTAGAGAGTTCATGATGAACTTACTTTAGTTCATCCATGCCTTTAATGTAGGCACTTGCTCTCAGTTAGTTCCATGCATATTGTTGAACTACATTTTGCATCAACTATCAACCACCAGGTATCCTTCTATTTTTTTGTCTATTACATATAATCACCTATGAATTTTTGTCATATTGGCACACTGTCTATATGCTGTGATAGATGTGCTTTTCACAATCCATAATTTATGTACATAGTTGCACCCTATGTCACTATACATAATGCATGGAATGTGCTTCCTCTTAATCTTCCCAAATTTATTTTCCTCAAAAATTTCCAAGGAAAGCTCTTGAATTCCTAACCGTGCATCAATTGTGCTCAACCAAGCCATTCCCATGCTAATTGGGAAGTCATCCTTTAGTTATCTACATGAATCACCAAGAAGTCAGCAGGATAAGACAACCCATAGATGGTGGTCACAATGTCCTCCATCAATCCCAAGGGAATTGTGATGGACTGATCTACCAACTCAAGATGAATCTTTCTCTTCTTGAATGGAGGTAGGTTCCAAGCTTCATACATTTTATAAAAAATAAAATTCACACTAGAATTGTAGCCTAGAAGGACTTTGCAAGGCTCATTCCTAGAAATTTGCAAATAAATGAGGGGGCTCAAAGATCAAATCTTTTCCTAGGAAGGTGGCTAGCCTTGATTCAATTCATGATAGTATGGATCAACATTACAGTGTGGACCTTGGAAGGCATTTGATTTGAAGGGTTCTCGAATGATGTAGTAGAGGATGAGAAAGAAGTAGGGTTATCAGCTGCAAGTGTCTATGAGGGCTTAAAAGAACTGTTAGTTTAGAAGAAATGTCTTTTTAAAGTTTATTTTTTGAGCCACTCAGTTGGAAAGCCAGCTAGAAGTTAGTAGTCCTTGTGGTGTTTCTTTGCTATGGTTGGGCAAGAATTTTTCCCTACATGGATGGAGCTCATGGTAATTGAGTTGAGGGTAGAGGTTTAGGTATAGAAGGATGAGGAGGGTAGAATCAAAATGGGGATTCCCGTCTGGAAGAGTTAGATGGAGAAATTAGTTGTTGAACATAGTACCCATACAAATCTTGTTGCTAGTAAGGGTCTACTACCTTGGTGGTGGCATCCTCCATGACTGTCAATGTTGCCACTGCTGGTATCACTCATGAGGTTACAGTGGAGCTCCACTCAAATAGTAGGCTTATTGTTGATGGAACTACTTGTAGTTGCCTTGAGGATAAGGCAACCTCTTAGGTGCAAGCCTTTTTGCCAATCTAGGATTCAACACGTACACCATAGATTCTTGCAAGTGTGACATAATTGGGTAACATGCCTTAGGATGTTTGTATTGGCAAATGTCACACTCACCATCATCATCTATTTTAGATTTCTCAACCTCCTCAATGAAAACAGCTTTGTGCTTACCCCTTTGATGGGCACATTCAGCTTCTTTCATTCTTCTTTGATCATAACCACTGCTTTACTCTTTAGACTCTTTTGCAACTCTAAGAGCAATTTTAAACCTCTTGTTCAAATAATCCCATATTCTATCTGCCTTAGTTGATATTTTAGAAATAAATTTCTGAATCAACAAGGTTTTATGTTGCACCACTTCATCAAGTGATGCCTCCTCCTTGTTGTCACAAAATTGGACTTTCCTTTTTTGGATGGAAGGATCCTAGTTGCACTCTTCTTCACTTTCTCACTTTACCAACTCACCTTCTCCTTTGACCATTTACTCAATCAACCTTTAGATTTGATGGACTCTAAGTTTTGAAAGTCTCCCTTAGGCATATACTCCAAGAGATCTCCTCATTTCTATCTTAGGCCCATCTATGATATGATGGAACTACTCCCTTTGAGAAAAGCCATGGCTTGGGCACAATAGAAAATACTATCTACCCATGGCTGCATCTATGGATTCATGTGTTCCTTGTCTTCGCCCTTGGATCTACTTCCTAAGATTAGATACTCAAGAGCACATTTGATACTTGTCATTGAAGAGTTCAAGCATCATACTTCATTGTCTGATTAATTCCAATTCTATGGACTGGTACTAGCTTTTAGCCTCCTTGATAGGGAACAACTTTAGCTTTTTTTCATTCATTTTCAATGTTTTGCAAGGCACAAGCATTATGAAAGGCTTGAATATGATTTTGTGGATTTGAGTTTTATTTCCCTGTAAATTTGAGGATATTTTTCATATCCAACCTTTTAATTTTGCTATCTTTCACATGCCTCATTGGAATTTTCATGACCTCTGCAATGTTCAACATGTTCCTTGTTGTAAGAAAATNTAATTGAGTCGTACTCATGCGTTGCGTCAAGCAGTCGATTCCTTGATTAGCCGTGCACGTCCATAGACACTCGTAATCAAGTCGTACTTGAACGCACTAGGAAAGCAGTAAATGAAAGCAATAAATAAAGCCACGTGCTGCAAGGTTTATCCAATCAAGTTCGTCTTTATTGCCGTACACAACTTGGGTTCAGGTTACAAGCTGCTCGAATAAAGAGCCGTTCACTCTAGGACTCCTACTGCGGGCACATGGGGAAAAATTCTAACTCTGGAGTGATCAATCTTCCAGAGCTTCGCTACACTAGCCAGGATTGGGAAATGAAGGAAGTGCTGCCTCTTATTTATAGATATGGTGGTGGGATGCGATATCGCGTACGCGATATCGCAGGGAAAGACGCGATATCGCATGGGATGCGATATCGCGGCCCAGTGCATGTCGCGTCTCATCAGTCCTACACAACGTATTCAAAATTAAGCCCCTAGATGCTCAATTTCATGAGAGTTTTGAGCAGCATCATAAGAACTAATCAATTGGGTGGCAATAGAATGTTGTCCATCATGTCCCTCCAATGCAGCTATTCATCTTGATGTAGAATGAAGATGAAGTCTAACACATACTCATCGAGATGAGTATATACCACTCTACATTGTTGAGGAACTAGCAATTTTCATCCTTCATGCCTTTGTTGATTGGTTTCACCTTTGTATGATGACAAAGAATCTTCCCTATGAGAAAAATCCATATTAGAGTTGAAGAAAAATAGTGTGCTCTTATTTGTTATTATTACTTTTCTTAATGATGTTGACTTTCAGATTCATTACAATGTCATTGAATAACTTCACTAACTCCTAGATAGTACACATAACTAACTAAAGTCCCTGGTAACAACGCCAATGATGAGCAAAAAATAATCCCTGCATCCAACCATACAAATCACTAGCATTCACTAAGTGATCTAGTCAAATTTTGTAGACTTTAGCTCTCTAAGTAGACTAGGTTTAGGTTGTGAATCTAAGAAATGTGATCACTATCTTCTCAGTTCAACTTGTGGGGTGCAAGTGTATGGTTAAGTGTAATTGAGGCATATGATTTGTGTCATTTTATATTTTTTTCACTTAATTCACCTAAGTGCTGAAAATAAAATAATTAAATTTTTAATTGATCTAATACTAACTAATATGTTAACTATTCCTAACATAAGCATCCATTTTCATTTACCGTACACATCCTAAACCACATTCCAACGTTATTGGGTTACCAAGTGTTAAGCGCTACTAGGATTACCAAATGTTAACGTATGCTCAAAATGGTAATACTTATGTGTATTAATTAATTACTAGTTAATTAATTAATCAAATAACATTAAAGTAAATTACTCAAATAATAAATCCATTAAGTAAACATTAAAATAATTCCAAGTGCTACAAGGTTTATGAAGAAAGCTCATCTTTATTGCCATTTACACTAAGGTGCTTAGGTACATTAGTGCTCGAATAAAGATCCGTACACTCTCACTCCAATTTTGGGCACTTAGAAAATATTCTAACTTTCAAATGAGCAAATTGCAAGAGCTTCACTATGACACTAAACAATGGATTCCATAAATATGGTTGGTGAGCACGTATTTATAGGTAAGATAAGACACTGCATCAATGGGGTCATGTCAAAGCATTAAACCACACATTGACACAACCACGTCAACAAGATCACATCAATGGAATCCTGTCATCACACCCTGAAGAAGATGCTTCATCAACTAGAAAACAAGAAAACTAGCTATTTGTAATTATTCAAAGAGAAGATTACAATAGGTTTCTATATCCCACAAAACATTCAAAACCTCTAAAATCACTCAAATGGTGTTATAGAGCATGAAGCTATCCTACCATACAATGGTTGTTCTTAATGCAAGACACAACCAATAAAGAGTCTCTCCCATTTCCCAAGATTGAGATCTCAACTCATAAGACTCAAGAGACAATAGGCTAACACTCACTCTATTAATCAAGATCTACAAACACACTTATGTAGTCTTTACATGTGCCCTCTTGACATGTCATAACATCTCATTTACATCTCTCTATTATACAAGCCTACAACACAATCCATACTTATTAATAAAATAAGATAAAACCCATAGGAAACTTTCCTAAAGCTTAACCTAGAGTATTCATGTTGTTTCTATCTTCTTTCCATCTTGTCTTGACTATTATCAATCTTGGAATGAAAATTTTTGGAATTTTCCTCCTCATTTTGGTTGACTCTAGTCTTTCCAAGATGTCTCCTTACAAAATTACCCTTTCTAGTAAGATGTCTCACACTATAGCTAAGGCATCTCAACTCCTCTAGAGACATCTCAACTAAGACATCTCATGTAATTTCTGAGATGTCTCATGCATTTTCAAGACATCTTACTTGAGACATGTGTCAAAATTCCTAAACATCTTCTACAAGCTTTCAATTCATTCCATATATTTCTTGTCTCTTAAGACATCTCTCCTGAGATTCTAGATCTTAAGCAAGATGACTCCAAGACCTCTAAGATATCTTCACCGAGCCCAAAACCTGCAAAAACATACACATAGGAAAAAATAAAGAAATTGGAAGATGTGTCACTGCACCAGCTCTTCCACCTTTAAAAAATGTGAACTCATATGAACAAGGGAGTATGGGTTGAATTGATTCCCCACTCATGAAGTTTGGTCTCATGGATCCATACAACATCATCCATGGACCGATCCTCCTAATGGGGTTAAATATTCATGTCTCTTAACTTCCCAAGTGCTAGAAGCTTATCTCCACTTGAGTACGATTACTTTCCTCTCCTTTGTAGGCTTTGATAGATCAATGGCCCCCTTTAATTCATCGATGCTACCCTATATGGTCTCTTCATCAACAAGTCCATGATAATGTAGAAGATATGAAACATTAAACTTAAAAGACATACCAACATCATTTGGAAAGTCAATTTCAAAAGCATTATCATTAATCGTGGCCTTCATTCTAAGAAGCCTCATCTTCTTAACTTTCAACTTGGAGAAGTTAGTACCACTCAACTATTTCTTCTTCAAGTATATCCAAACCAAGTCACCAATAGAAAAATTAGGCTATAATTTACCCTTATCATCTTGAGGACTCTCTCTTCATCCTTCTTCTCAAGATTTGATTTAATGTATGCATGGAGATTCCACATCTCTTGCACAAAATCAACACTAAGTTAAGCTTCATCATCAAGGCTCTTCAAGTTATCCACCATCTTTAGACAAAATCCATAGGTCACCTCAAATGGGATTTTACCAATAATAATATGAAAAGCATTATTGTATGAAAAATCAACATGACACAACAAATTTTTCCACTTGTTTATCTGTCCATCACATAAACATCTCAATATGGTCAACAAGGATTTGTTCTTCACCTCCATGTCATCATATTGTGAATAATATGCACTAGAAAAATTTAAATTTGTCCCCAAAATTTTCCAAAGGGACCTCCAAAAGTGACATGTTAATTTGGAGTCTCTGTCACTAACAATATTCAAAGGAATTCCATGTAACTTTACAACATGCTAGAAAAAAAAAATTGCAACATGAGAAGCATTAGTCACCTTTTTCCATGGAATGAAGCATGCCATCTTAGAGAATCTATCCACAACAACAAAAATTGCACTGCTCCCACTTTCAATTTTTTGAATACCACTCATAAAAACCATACATGCACTTTCCCATGACCCCTTGGGAATTGGCAAGGCATATAATGTCCATCCACTTCTTTACCTCCTTTTAATTTCTAACAAATCAAACTCTTCACAAATTTCAATACTTTAGTTGCCATACTAGGCCAAAAATGATGCCTACCCACAAGTTTCAATGTTTTATCCTTGCTGATGTGACTTGCCATGCCACTATAATGCTTTTCAAATAAAATATTTTTTCTAAAATAATAATTAGGAGTACATACCTTTCCATTCTTATATAATAGTTCATCTTGAATATGATAGTCCCTCCACTGGTCTATCCTACTTAACAATGGGTCTTTGAGGCTTCTCCAAACTTGCCCAAGATCAACATCATGCTTATATGAATAAGTAAAATTGTTGATACCTTCAACATGAAGTATGTTGAAATTTACAACATGCACCCTAGAAAATGCATTAGCCACCACATTGGCTTTTCCAAGTTTATGTTTCAACATAAAATTAAATTCTTGCAACTCTACAACCCACTTCATATTCTTTGTACTTAACTTCTCTTGAGATTTTAGGAATTATAGTGCTTTAAGCGAGCTCCTTGGGCAAAAAGTAATGCCCCAAGTGTTTAATTACTTGAAGAATAATATACACTATATTATTTCCTTGACTCATTCAATTTTTTTTTAAAAAAAGAAAGAAACAGGTCTACCTTCTTGTGAAAGTACCCCACTATTGGCAAGTCCACTTGCATCCACCTCCACTTAAAAAAGCTTTTAAAATTTGAAATTGTAGGTACTACTTCACTGGTGTTCTTTTCTTTTAACAAGTTAAAGAATTCTTAGGTTTTGTTATCCCACCTAAAATCTTTATTTTTCTTTAACAGAGCAAACATAGGCTATGAAATACCATAAATTTTTTTATGAATCATCTATAAAAACTTGATAAAGCAAGGAATGATCTTACCTCCCTACCATTCTTAGGAGTTGACCAATCCCTAATAGCCTTCACCTTAGTAGCTTCTATCTGAATTTGATTTTTAGAAACTACATGCCCAAAATATATGATTTTCCTCTTGAAGAATGACTTTTCTTCACATTGATCACCAATGTTTCCTTCTCTAACTTAAGACACACCATACTTAAGTGATCTAAGTGTTCTTCCTCATTAGAGCTATACATCAAAATATCATCAAAAAATACAATACAATACTTACCAATCAAGTTCTTCAATACATCATGCATCAATTTTATGAATGTATTAGGTGCATTCGTGTATCCAAATTGCATCATCAAGCACTCAAACAATCCATCAAGTGTCTTGAAAGTTATCTTCCATTTATAATTTAATGGTATACATCCTTTAAATTAATTTTTCTAAAAATTTTAGCATTGATGAGGACATTAGGGATATCATCCATCGTTAAAGTAGGAAACCTATACCTCATTGTTATCTTATTCACTACCTTAGAATCAGTACATATCCTCCATTCATCACTATTCCTCTTTGGTACTAGCACTGTTAGAATTGCACGAGGTGAAATGGATTTTCTCATGAAGCCATTTGCAAGTGACTTCTCTACTTTCCTTTACAATTTAGCCCTTTATTTTGGTACCATCTAGTAAGCTCTCTCATTTAGAATGGTAGCACCAAGAATAAAATCAATCTAATGTTGTATATTCCTCATTGGTGGTAAGCAATCCAATTCCCTCTTGAAAACCTTGAAACTTTTCTCCTTCAAGCCTAGCATACTTGTAGGAAGTTCAACCTATACATCATCATGGTTAGAAGCAATTGTTAATGCAACAACAAATCTAATACCTATTTCATCATATTTCTTAATATATTCCCTCTCTCCTAGAAGGATTAAGGAAGCATTAAGTGAGCTAGCAAAGCTCACTTATTCAACTATCATTGGAACCAACTCATGGATTCCATTAGTTTTAGCTACACCCCATACATTTCTTGCTCCATCAAAATTGAATACCATTGGAAGCATATCATACTTTACAACATCATGAAAACCTCCAATTTTAAGTTTCAAATTACATTGTTCCCTCACCTCTTGATAGAAATCTCTAGATAAACAATACATCTTATAAGGTCTAGGATAAGGATTAGTTACCAATCCCAATGTATCAATAGTTCTAG
Organism: Gnetum montanum; assembly: GCA_015680685.1. Lineage (NCBI taxonomy): Eukaryota > Viridiplantae > Streptophyta > Gnetopsida > Gnetales > Gnetaceae > Gnetum > Gnetum montanum. The sequence goes on along the minus strand of MNCI01032974.1, from coordinate 128,489 downwards.
AAGAAATAACATTTTCTTTGATTCAACCATCAATCAACACATGAATCCATTTTCCACTAAGCAAACATCTAGCCCTAATCCAAAATACTAGTTCTATCATGGTAATCTCCTCTATTCACATTCCCCATGAATGCATAAGAATTTAATTCAGAAACTTCCATAATCTTTAGAGAATTAGGACTACCACTCTAAAGAGCTTGTCTTAATGTCCCCTCCACTTCCATGATTTGCACATCTTTTTCATTCGCTATCTTATGAAGTGGATATCCCTACTTCTTGTATCCCAATACTTCATCCCTAAAGCATTAAATCTTGGATGAGCTACTACCTTGATCCTTGTCTTCTTTGTCTTGGTTCATTTTGACTTTATCCTTCTCATCATGATTTTTTTTCTTCTTGTCATGGCTACCATCCTTGTCTTCAATTTTGGACTTGGATCTCTTCTTAGATTTGAATCCCTTCTCCTTCCCTTTGGAAGTTTGTTTGCTCTTATTTTAGAATCCACTTAATTTCTTTTTAGCTTGGAGTACCAAATCATAAGCCTCATCAAGGATTTGTGGCTTATAAAAAGAAAACTACTACTGATATGTTATTTTGAGATCTCCTAAAAAGATTGACACTTGTTCATACTCCTATTTTACCTTAGCTTGATGGAATATATCACAAACTTTGATGTAGAATTCATTGATATCCTTGTCACCTTGCCTTTGAAATTTCAACTTCATGATACTCTCTTACCTCTAATGAGACTGTTCAAATTTTCTTCTTAACTTGTATTTCATCAAATTCTAATCTCTAATAGGTTGACCATTTTATCTTTCATAACCTTGGAACTTATTTTCCCATGAAGTAAAAGTCATACTTTGTAATCTGGATTTAGTAATAGTTACCCTCAAGTTATTTGGTACCTCTTCCAATTCAAAATGCTTATCAAGTACTTTCAGTGAACTTGAAAAAGCATTAGTTCCATCTACACCACTGAAGGTCTTCAACTCAATGTATGGATATCTAGCAGCATTTCATAATTCTCTTGTAAGTCTTGCCTCATCTTCCTCATCAAGATTGTCAAGAGAAGAAGTAGTTACCATTTTTGGAGCCCTCAAGGTTCTTATCTAAGGAATAGGATTCCCTTACATTGGAATCCTTGGTTGATTGGTTCCTACACTCTCATAGCTAGATTATTTGTTTTATCATCCATTTCATCTCTACCAAGCTATAAAAATTTTTCATCTGATTTCATCTCTACCAAGCTACCAACATTTCTATCTACCTTTGCACTGATTTCATCCAACTAAGAAACCATTAGTTGGAAGGCAGACTTCATGCTCTCCATGTCTTTGTTTAGTGCTTGAACCTATTTCTTCTTGGGTGCCATCTAAAATTTTGAAAAATCTTTAACAAAATCCAAGAAATAATCAATACAAAGCTCTAATACCAATATTAAGCTAGAGTAGGTTCACTCCAATATTAAATCATCTTCCAACACTAAATCTAGATATTATGAAAAGATAATTAAATTGCTAGAAAACAAGAAAACTATCTATCTTTAATTATTTAAATAAAATATTACAACAAGGTTCCATAACCCACAAAATATTCAAAACCTTTTAAATTACTCAAATGATGTTGTAAAGCATGAGGCTCTATAGCCACACTATAATTATTCTTAATTCAAGACACAACTATTAAAGAGTCTCTTTCACAACTTGAGATTGAGATCTCAACTCATACAAGTTAATATACACTAGATTAAAATTCATTTTATTGACTAATACCTACAAACACATTTATGCACTCTTCACATGTGCCCTATTGACATCTTATGACACCTCATTCGTACCTCTATATTGTACAAGCATGTAGTAGAATTCATATTTATTAATAAAATAAGATAAAAACCTTAGGAAACATTCCTCAAGCTAAACTTGAAATTTCTATAATGTTTCTATCTTTTTCTACCTTGTATTAGCCATTTCTAAACTTGGAATGATAATTATGAAAGTTTCCTTTCCCATTCAGGTCCACTCTGGTCTTTCTAGGATGTCTTCCTACAAAATTGTCCATTTTGGTGAAACTTCTTACTTTTGGCTAAGACATCTCACACTATAGCTAAGACATCTCAGCTCTTCTAGAGACATCTCAATTGAGATATCTCCACACTTGTAAGATGTCTTGTTTGATGTTTTAGATGTCTCATGCATTTTCAAGACATCTCACTTGAGACATCTATTAAAATTCCCAAATGTCTCCTACAAGCTCTTAATTTGACCACAATGTCTCCTGCAAGCTCTTAATTTGGCCCCAATGTCTCCTGTCTCTTAAAACATCTTGTGAAAGCCCATATCTTAGAGAAGATGACTCCAAGACCTCTAAGAGGTCTCCACAAAGTCCAAAACCTACAAAAATATACACATAGGAAAAGAACAAGGGAATCGAAAGAGGTGTCCCTACACTAGATTATGAGAAGTGGCAAGGTCTCATCCTATCAACAAGTTGTTAAGTCTAATGAGGGAAGGAGGTATATAGGCCTTGTAATCATCCCATCCTTATGAGTTGCATCCTTATTAGTTACTAATGTAAGTATAATCTCATGTTTTAGTGGTTTGGAAAAAAAGTACTAATATTTAGAGGATGGTTATTAGGAGTCCTATAAAATGGATAATGAGATTAATAATAATGTAATAACTTATATTGGATGAAATGGAGAGAAGATAATATTATACTTTGTGATAAAAAATTATTATTACATTAAGTGGTCTAGAACATAAATAATTCTTATGTTCTAGAATGTTGCTTAATTAAAAAATATTAGTTAGTAAAAGTAAAAATAAATTAAATATATTAACTATAGTTGTAGTGCTATAGTATTTAATTATCATATAAGAATAAATAATGAGGAGTTAGCCTAGTGATAAGACTCTTGATTTAGAAACTCTATGTCACGGGTTCGATTCTGGTGGACATTGCTGACTTATAAAGTTCTATGTGAACTATATATATTGGGTTGTACTTATGTTTTAATTATTTTGAACTCCAACATTCCCATGTTATAAGGATAAAAATCTATGACTAAGAAGTTTTGCTTGGGACCTATTTTACAAATGAAAAATGAGATTAATAATGATGTGATAAGTTATATTAGATGAAACAAAGAGAGGCTAATACTGTGCTTTGTGATAAAAAAAATTTCTTATTACATTAAGTGGTCGAAAACATGGAAATTCTTTTGTTGTAGAATGTTGCCCAATCAAAAAAAAATTAGAAATAATGTATTATAAGTGATAGAGATGGGAATCTTGAAATTGAAACTAAAATTTTTACTTATGTCCACCAAGATCCTTTGAATTTATTGGACTAGTTTCAAAATTCTTTTTATAGAATTTTTTAATTTTTAAGTTATAACTCAATGCTACTTAGTAGAACTAAACATATGACTTAGGGTTACTAGGCCAAGATCCTTAGCACTAGGGTAACACCTCATTGTTAGCAGTGCTACATAAGAGAATCAAACTTGTGACTTCAATTTGTTAGACTAAGATCTTTATCATTAGGCTAACACCTTATTATTATTAGTGCTACCTAGTAGAATTGAACCTATGCTTTAGGTTTACTAAGCCGTGAACCTTACCACTAGGCTAACACCTCATTGCTAATAATTATTCCATTAGAGGAAGTTTGAGGATAGAATCCACAAAAGAAAAGATAAAAAGAGAGTCATTTGAAACATTTTAGTCACATGAAAAATGAGGGAAAGGAGGGGGTCGAGGGCTGGAGGTGAGTTGAGGTGGTACAAAGAGGGACATGTTGGAAGAAGAGAACTAGATGACTATATTTACCTAGGGCAAATAGCCAACATGAACATTATGATAGTTTTATTAAACATAATGGTGTGCCAAATTAGCATACATATCAAAATTGAACCTATGACTTGCAAATAGTCATATTTAAAAGAGAGTATAAAGATAAAAACCAAATTTTTTGGGAAGTCTTTTTAAGATTTTTATCCTTATAACTAATCCTAAAAAATCTCCTAGGAAAAGGATAGGCTTTGCCCTCATTTATGAGCATCCTCATAGGTTCTTACTTTTTACTAAAATATTTCTTATAAAAAGGAGAAAACTCTCAAAAGATAAAAGAAATTTTCAATAAGAAAAAATAACAATATAAGTTAAAAGCTTCTCATCCTTGAGCCTTTAAAATAAAATGAAATTAATATTATAGAAAAAAATTAATTGTTTAGCTTTTTTTCTTGAAGATGTAATCAAAAAGCAACATCTTCAAGAATTTGATATCTAACTCTTGAAAAAAGATCACAGTTATGCTCTTGATGCCAAAACTTAACTACACATCGAAGCTTCCAAATAAAATATAGAGCAAGTGGCTAGAGACAGTTTCAAATGCAAAAAAAGGAAGTAAACAAAGTATGTTGATCACCAACAAGGATATCATTGATGCTTAGTTCAAAGATGCTACAAATTCTCAATGTCCATTTCCAAACATGTGCAATAAGACACTAAAAAAACATGAGAATCAATCTTCACTTTCACAAAGAAAACATTAAGGAGAAAAAATGTTCATATGTTGAGTCATGTGTAAAAGAGACCATATACTACACCAATTAAAGGATCATCAACTAGAGGCTCACTGCTTGTCCTACCAAGGAAAGGTCTTATAAGGGTTAATGGATGTGCGAAAGTCTAACTTTTCTCAAGTGGAAACATCCAAGCTCAAAGCTAGATCTCATGACTTGAGAAATAGGTAACTTACTAATGATCAATCGAGGTATCCCTACACCCAACCATTTGAATCATGAAGTGTTCACATGTGATCCGATTGAATCCCACGGACTCTATGTCTTTTAGTACACTAATCTTCTAAGAAGTGAACTTTACCCTAATAGTCATTCATTGTCTTCCCAATTACACTTGTGATGTACAAAGGTATGGTTAAGTGTAATTGAGGCAGTACTTGAAATAGAGAAATGAAGTAATTTAATAACTAATTTAATTTAACTAATTAACTAATCTCTAACTAGTCTTAACATAAGCATCTGGTCCCACTTTCCATACATGTCATAAACCCACATATCCACTACTAGGATTACCAAGTGCTATGTTATTGGGCGAACCAAGCAATAATGTTGTTGGGATTACCAAGCGAATATATGTTTACACTCAAAGTAGTCATACTTGTGTGTTTAATCTATTTAGCTTAATTAATTACATAATTAATGAAAATAATAAATGCATAGATGAATCATTAATCTATTCCAAGTGCCACAAGGTTTGATGTACACTTTCTGACTCTTGCTGTAAGCACTCAAAGAAACATTCTAACTCTTAAATGACAAAACTGCAAGAGCTCCACTACAACTATGACAAGACACATAAACACAACCAAAGAGTATGTATTTATAGACTTTATTATGGAGCTACGTCAACAAGGCCCCATAGATGCAGCAAATGCCACGTTGATGTAGCCCCGTTGATGGGGCAACACCATTGATGGGGCAACACCACATAAATAGGGCTACGTTGAGGGAGCCCCATTGACAAGGCCACATTAATGGAGGCCCATTGACATGGCACAACAATGATTTATCATACCCCCACAACTGAATGAAAACTTATCCTCAAGTTCCTTTACAAAATTGGGAAGGTCTGGGATTATTAACTGACTCTTGACATAACAAAGTAACTTGACAAAACTAAATGCCTAAGTGTACAAATCAATAACATTACAAAAATTTTGGTGTTCATGATACAAAATTGAACACCATGACATGATAACGCAAAACTAAACCACACATCCTTTGATGGCATGAAGGCGGTTGAGAAGATTAGATAGTCCTAGGTAGTAGAGGTTCCTAAGGTTCTAAAGGACCTTTGCCAACTTCGGGCATGTATGGTAATTCAGGTAGCTATGGCTGTCTTGCTACAACTACAACCTTCAATGGAAGGCGAAAGGCATCTAATAATGCCTTCATCTTCTCCTCCTTTCTTCGGGGATCATTCATAGTCCACGCAACATCATCAATGTGGGCTAGAATAGGGATATTCCATAGATAAGACATTACTGGGAACAACTCCTTAACATTGACAAACCAAGTAGCAAATTGTTTGCATTTGACATCAAATCCCTTGACTGTGTTCTGTAGCTCCTGATAATCATTCATTTTTTTGGCCAAGTTCTCTATAGTAGATCTCTAATTAGTGTATTTACCCTTGAGAACCTCAAGTTCCATGTTTGCCACTACAAGCTTTTACTTGGTGTCCTTGTGGTGCTTGAACTCGACTTTGTACAACAAGTACAAGGTTTCCACTTTATTCTTCAATTTTGACCATGACCGTCCGATAGTCAACATAGCTAGATTTACATATCAGAAATTAGCAAGCTCCATGTATTCTATCATCTTCAACTCCTTCATGTAAATTTTCACCTTTTGTAGGCATTTATCCTATCAATGATAGTTTGTCAAACTTCTCTTCCTCGCTGGAGTTATTGGACGGTTTCATTTACTTTTGTCTTTGTTAACTAGATGTGCTTTTCATTAAGTTCTTTCTGTAGACTAACTCGATCTTTGTAATGATCCTTGACTCTCTCAAATTTGATAGCCTTTGATTTCCAAGAGGCTACCTCTATTGCAATATTTTGGCGAAGCACATAGACCTCCTCCATGGAGAGGTTTCTATTTTTAGCTACTAATCTCCATAGCTCTGTGTTTGCTCTAGCTAGTTGCTCCTACTATTGATGGATAAAGTTAGTCAATTGTTATTTATTCTCATCAACATTTCACAAGATATGGTTCTCTACAATCAACTGCACATTCTCCTAGTAATTCAAATCCAAGGCTTTCTAAATTTTGTGCTAGATAGCCTCTACCAAGAATTGGTAGAACACTATCATCTCCATCAAACCCTCAACCCCTTTCAGTCTAGTGTGAAGCTATTGAAGAGTTTCATCTTTTGTTAATGCTAGGTTAAGAAATGTAGGGTTGGTAATATGGGCTCTTAATTTAGACACTTCAACAACCAAGCATTCATTCAACTTCTTGGTTGTTTTGAGTTGAACCTCTAAGATAATGTTTTTTCCCCTTACCTCTAGCAGCTCTGACTAGGTTGTAGTAATACTATTTCAAAGATCAAAGACATCTAGAAGTGGTTATCTAGTTCCCACCAGTTGATCTAGTAGTTCTTCATGCTGTGTTGTGCTTAATCTACTACTTATGGTTCCTGCAGATGTTTGCACATCTTTAAGTGCAATGACAGTTGGTATAGATGCCATAGGTACATTGAGTGTTTTAGCAATTCTATTAGCAACCACCTCTCCTACTATCTCTCATCCTTGGTGCTACATCACTAGCACTGTTGCCTCCTCACCTTCCTCCAAGCACACTGAGAAGGTCATGGCATTCCCAAAAATTTCTAGGAGTGGCTACTATTCTGCAAGAGATATTGTGACCTCTCTAGTACTAGGATTCAACCTTGTAGATAATTGTGTTCATTGGGCTAATAAAATGGATCCAGCTCTTGCCATCAAGTTGACTGTTCAGGCCACCACATTTAGGTGACTCATTACTAGCTAGTACACAAATGGATCCCTATCACTTATGCTTGCTCATTGCCCTTGTTTTCTCCAGAGCCATTCTTGGTATTCATGCAACCATTGGTCTATTGCAGTGACATCTGACATAGTTGTTTGAGCGGCAGGTGAAGGTTGTGGCTACTACTCCTCTTCTTGAATGGTTGTTGTAGGCATTCTATTTTTCATCATCTCCACCCAATTAGCAGTTGAAGCATGCCTAATAGCATTATTTGTATAACGAACTATCCCTCCCCTCCAATAGATTTTTTTGATGAGACATGGGAAGGGGAGTACCTTCCTTCCATGTTCATTCTCTTTAAACAACTTCTCTATCTCCAAATGGATCAGTTGTGAAAGGTTAATAGGGAATTTCCCATTCAAAGTAGTGCATGCATGGGTAGAAAGGATAGTGATCTTACTAGGCCTCACTATGGGGTTGAGGGAAAAGGCCGCAATCTTGTAGTAAGTTCTTTCTACTAGTGTGAGTACATCATACTACTTGCAATCAACATCATAGCATCATTGAATCCTTTTTTTTTTCTTTTGATGTTGGGGTCTGCCTACATCAAAATCTTAGTGAGATTTGCTCCAATTTCTAGCAATTGAAGCACTTCAAAAATGTCTTGCACTAAGTAGGACACTAAGATCTCCTTGATTTTTATCATTGAACTGGTTTTCTTATTGTTCTAGAATAAAAATGTCTCTCTCATGTACCACTCCCTAGTGGAAGTGATAATTGGCCACATGGGAGAGGTCTTCAAGTGGTCCTGTACTTCTTTAGGTGCTTGCTCTAAGAAAGAGCCAAAGTTTAATTCTTGGAGTACTATTTTTTGGACCTCCCTTGATCTGATTTAATTTAGGTAAGCTTCTATCAAGGTTACCTCAGGGTTTGCTTGTTGAGGTGGTGCCTCATCCTGGTGGGAGTGTTCTGTTGTTGTTGCTGGTTCTAGAATCTAATGAATAGATTCCACCTCAACCTCTTCCCTAAGAGGACCTATGGCATGGGTTGAAGTGGTTCTTCCTAGGCTTATTCTTAACCCCTTCCTATTCTTGGCCATTTCTCTCTTGGTTGAGATAGTTCTCCTTCTTGTGTGTGTTTACCTTTCAGTGTCATTTGTGGTCACAACATATTCATGGATTAGTAGATATAACATGTAACCTTGAATATTTGAATAACTTATCTCATTAGTTAGTTACACTTGAATAAGGTCTGACCATGGGAGATTGATTATTTTATTCTTATTTAATTAATTAATTTTCATTATAAGTGTCACCAGAGCTCGTTGGAAAAGTTTAACTTCTATAATTTGGTGTTTAAATGTTGATTTCTTAGTTAAAACTTTGCAGGAGTTAGAAAAATAGCGAAACATTTTTGGTCAAAAATAGCATATTTATGGGCCCCACAACTAAGAGCTTACCTCCGATAGCTATAGGGTCAAAGAATGAAATGATTTGGATAAACGGTTAGGAAGTTATGGGCTTTGGAAGGTTCTGGGCTTTGAAAATTTGAAAAAGTCCCTTGGCATTTGGTAGCAAATGTGAAAATTTATAAGGGGAGTCATAAATATTTATACTATTTTTGCACTATGTTGATGAGGCCACATATACACATGGGCTTCATCGAAAGGGCCCTGTTTATGGGATCTATAAACAAAATTTTCAAATGTGAATATCTTGAAAAATACAAGGAACTTTAAAATGAATTTAGGGTCCATGGAGTCTTAGAAAAGTCAAGAATATGATGAAATCATTGAAGAGGATATTTGAAAGCTCAAAAATTGAAAAATTTGATGGAGAATATGTGCATTGAATAAAATATGTAAAGAAGCACATGGTTGGATGCATAAGATGGATGTATGAAAGATTTTGATTATAAGAATGCCTAAAGATAAGGTGCTTAACGAAATCCACCAAAAGATATGCACGTGGGTCCTTTTCATAGCATGCACATGCCTTATTTACCCTTGCATAACCTCAACCTAAGGAGTTTGTGGACCCCATAGGCAATTAATGATTGATGAAACCTGGAACATTCTACCAAAGAATTCAAGTACATTAGACAAAGACACCGAATCAAGAACATGGACACGAATAGGAAGGTGATTTATGGGTAGTATACATGGATGATAGAAAAGGTGGAATGGAATTATGAATTGAGGTCATAAGAATTCCCTTGTTGATTTTTGTGTTTAAATGACCTAAGAAGATCCATCCTTAGTTTAGACCAAAACCAACCACTTTCAGTGATTTTTCATTGCCACTCTAAGACCAATCCACCTCTTCAAGACACAAGAGTGCTCCCACAGAACAATCATCATTCCATAAATGAAAAAAAGAAAGCAAGAAGTGAGAGAAGGCCTTAGTTAGAGGGGACCTTAAAGCATGAGTAATATGTCTTTCTAGTCCCATAACCAGTACTTGTAGCCTGTTTATTTGTATAAGGGGTATGCTTTGAATTCCCATCATGTTTTTTTTATTTTTTTTTTCTTTCTGGATGGGAACCACACCATGCAAAGAATTTATTCAACTTCCTATTATTGGTTAACATGAAATGGTAAGAAGTCTATGAAAACACTTATGTAATTGAGTAAGTAAAAGAGTACAAAGAGTATTGAGTTCCCTTGAAGTCACACCTTGTGCAAACCTTTGAATCCTTTTCAATTTAAGAAACTACCAAGGTCACAAATTTATTAAAAGTTTATTTAAAGAAAAGGAACCTCAAACTTCTAAAATGAGAAAAATCATAGATTTTGTGAATGGGTGGATGTCATGGACTCACTGCCTATTCCATGAAAAGGAAACCATGTCTTAGCCATCAATATAAAAATTCAAAAATAGAAACTAGACATTAGCAAACAAAACATTAAACACAAACCACCATTAGTAACAACTATAACACTACTATTTCCTATTAACACAAAGCATGTTTATTAACAAAAATTAGAAAATCACACTAAAATAAAGTAAAATATATAAGAAAGTATAAAATCCTCAAGAAAGATTTAAATGTACTACCGATGGTGTAAAAAAATGGTGTAAAATAGAAAAAAGTTTTTAAAACAAAAAATGTATAAAATAAACAATTTTCAAAAATAAAAATGTGTAAAACAAAAAAAAAGAAAAACTGAGGAGCCATGTATATGATTAGCATGGATGGCCATCTCCCCCACAATTGAGTTAAAAGGAGGAGATTTAAAAAATTGAGCATGGTTGTCCATCCATTGAGCTATTTGTTGTGCTAGCTTACTTTGACTCACGGAAATGCTTTATTTGTTGGATGTTGACCAAATGCTTTTTGTTTTGGCTTTTAGGTTTGTATATGACCATGGCCCTAGAAGGAAAGGTTTCATTGATTATATAAGGTCCTTCCCATAACATTTAAAATTTGGTTTTTCTTGAGGTACATGTGTGGGATTCTAGCAGAGAACCTTATCTTCTTGTTGAAATTTTACTTTCAGTATTTTAAGATCATGAAATTTTTTATTGAATGTCTTATGTACTTTATTCTAGGATAGGGCTACCAATTCATTTCTGTCTAGCACATTTAGATTAATCAATCTTTCTTTTTATGCCAAACTAAGATCAAGATCCAAGTCATAGGCTATTGAGAGTGTATAGATCTCAAATTGAATTGGGAGTGTTGAAATTTTTCCATACACCAACTCATAGGGAGAGTAGCCAATAGGGAGTTTCCATGTTGAGTGGTAGGCCCAAAGGGCATCGTTGAGTTATGTGCTCTAGTCTTTCCTATATTTACTAATAGTTCTTGTTAGAATATTTGTGTGATCTCCTTGTTAGTCACCTCTGCTTGATCATTGGCTTGGGGTGATAGGGCATTGTTAATTTATGTTCAACCCCCAAGTGTTGCATGAGTTTTAAAAAAGTGGCACCTATAAACTGGGTTTCGTTAGAAATCAATTCACATGGCATCCAAAACCTATTCACAACATTTTGTTGTACAAATAGAGTAGTATTGGATGATGTACAATCAATGACGACTGCTGCCTTTACCCATTTGGTATAGTAATCAATGACAATAATTATATATGCCTTCTCATTAGACATGGGTGTGATAGAGCCCATGAAATCTATGCCCCATATGTCAAAGGGTTCTAGTGGTTGAATCCATTGTTGAGGATCCTCCATTCATGTCATCATCCCACCATCTCATTAATAGCACTCATAGCTTCAAAAAAATTGGTGGGCATCCTTGAACATTATGGGCCAATAGTATCCTACCATTAGGAATTTTATGTCCATGCATCTCCTAGCATACTTGCCACCACAAGGACCCTCATGAGTGTCCTAGAGAACACAAAATTTATCTACATCATGTACACACTAATGAACAAGGCCATCAACACACACCTTGTAAAGGTCTCCATTTATTTCTATGAAGTGCTTAGCTTAATAAAGAAATTATTATTTCTTCCTATGGTCAAGATCTTGTGGCATCTCCTGAGTGAGAAGATAAGTTAGGATGTCATCATACCATTTTGGTTCTATGGGCATGTGCTTGTTTATTACACTAGCAAAGAGGAGTTCATTAATAAAAAGATCAAATAATGAGCTCTCCTCCTGTTTATTATCCCATCGCAACTAAGACAAGTGATCAGCAATCACATTCTCAATCCCTTTTTCATCTACCATTGTAAAATCAAATTCTTCTAAGATCACTAGCCATCATATGACACTATTGGGTTATTCATGAGGAAGTAGATGGCACTATGATCACTGTGCATAAACACTTTATATCCCAGTATATAATGCTTGAACTTTTCTAGAGCATATGCCATGGCCATCAGTTTTTTCTCTATGGTGGTGAAATTCAATTATGCACCCATACTGCTTTGACTTGTGCAGTGGATGTAATATTGACATTTCTTATTGTCCAACTGCATAAGCATGGATCCCAAGGTGTAGTTAGATGCATTTTTCATTATATGGAAAGTTCTAGACTAGTTATGTGCTCATAGAATTGGGGTCTCTACAAGCTTCTGTTTGAGGCACTGGAATGCATTTTCACATTCTTTGGTCTATATGAAGGAAGCATCTTTCTTTGTCAGCTCGATCAATAATTTTGAGATCTTAAAAAAATTTCTATAAATCACCAGTAGTAACCAATGTGTCCAAGGAATGACTAAACATCTTTAACAATTTTTGGTTGGCAAGTGATTCCTTGGATGATCCTTATCTTTTCAACGTCTACCTCAATCCCTTCCTATAAAATTCTATGTCCCAATACAATACCTTCTTAGACCATGAGATGAATCTTTTGCCAATTGAGCTGTAGATTTGTTTCCACACATATTTTTAGTAATTGCTCAAGGTAGTCCAAGGCTTGCTAGAAAGTAGCACCATAACTGAAGAAGTGATCCATGAAGACTTCGACTCTACTACCTATTCGCTGCTGAAAGATACTTAAGTCCAAATGTTGAAAATTGGCAGGAACATTGCATAGACCAAAAGGCATCTTGCAACATGCAAAGGTCCCCCAAGGACTTGTGAAAGGTGTTTTCAACTAATCTTCTGGTATAATTTGGATTTGGTTATAGCCACTATAACCTTCTAGAAAACTATAATAGCAATGCGTAGAATTGGTGTCCAACACTTGATCAACAAATGAAAATGGGAAATGATCTTTGAATGTTGTCATGTTTAACAACCTAAATTCAATACAAACCTACCATTCCCAACCTCTCTTTGGCATTATCATGAGTAGGCTAATCCACTTGTTGTCTACAATGGGGTAGATGAACCTTGCCTTAAGGAGTTGCTCAATCTCTTCTTTGGCAATTTGCTTTAATTTTGGGTTCAACTACCATTGTGGTTGGCTCCTTGGCTTTATAAATGGATCAGTGTAAATGCAATGCTGGCATATCTATGGATCAATTCTAATAAGTTCAAGATATGACCAAGCAAAAGCTGTTGGCCATTTTTTGACCACTTTTGATGGAATGCGATATCACATGGGCCGCAATATCGCGTACGTGATATCGCATACACGATATCGTGTTCTTCCCTATNGTACCTGAGCACACAATTGTGTATAGTAATAAAGATGAACTTTTGGATAAACCTTGCATTGCATGGACTAAGCTAAATAGGACTTTAATTATTGTTAATTTTTTAAATTCTTTCTTAAGGACTTAATCTCTCTCAACCCTCAACTCTCATAGTTAAGTGCATTCAGTACAACCACTTCGAGCACGTGCGTTACGCTTGGTAATCCTAGTAAAAAATAGTGTTTGGTAATCCCAGTAGCGTTGCATTGGTTTAGGATGTGAAACGGTAAGTGAGAACGGATACTGATGCTAGGATAATTAAGGCTTAGTTAGTTAAAGCTAGTTACTTAGTCTCTTCACCCTTTTCCTCTCTTAGCATAGGCGATAAAAACATAAAAGATATAAAAACAACATTCCTCAAGCTTACTTAACCATACAACCATAACAAACACAAGTAAGCTTGCGAGGAAAATGATTGATTAACCTTAGGTGTTCCATAAGGCGTGTAGGCGCTTAGTCTGTGGAGTTTGACCAAATCGTGCGTGTAATGCTCGTATTCGTATGGTTGAGTGTATGGGTACCTCGCCACTCATTATTGGCACCATTGCCAGGGACTAAGTTGTTTGTGCGCTAAGTAGAACATAGGAAATCATCCACATCATTGGGAAGCTTAAACAAACCCTTAGGATTAATCAGAAGAAAATTTAAACAACGGTCAATAGCACACCGAATAAGAGACAATGTCTTCTTCTTCTCATAAAAGCACTTCACCGCCTAGGGATAACACAAGAGACAGTCGACGACACAACATACATAACCAAGAACCACCAGTTCCTCAAGAGTATCAGGTAGTGTATACTCATCATGATGAGTATATACCTGATTTTACCTTTATCCTCCATCAGGATGAACAACTGCGTTGGCGAGACTTGCAAGTGAAACACGACAAAAAATTTTGGCTAACACTTGTAGACAGAAATTAAGCTAAGTCATGTTGGTCCTCAGCATGACCAAGCTTGAAAGCCTCAAAAATAGCATCAAACGAAGTCAATGTAAGCAAGTAAAAGTTCCCTGGGATCCACAGAAGACTACGATGACATCTGGCATCAAAATTGGCAAATCTTGAGCTCAAAATACTTGGTTTTCACTAAGTATGCATCCTATACGCTGGCCTACACATGCCCAGCGTAAGGCCCAGCGTACAGGAACTTTTGGGGCTCAAAAACTCATCAAAACATGCTAAAGTGGAGTGTCTAGACCCCTCATGACCTTCCCCAGGGTCCCCAGTAGCTCTCAGGCACTTGAAAATCAAATTTTGGGCTCCAAATGATGGTCTTTCATTCCTGTACGCCTGGCATATACGCCCAGGGTGCAGCCAACGTAGAGAGACTTTTGGGCCCCCAGAAATGAGTTAGAACATGCTATAACTGAGCATCTGGACCCCCCAAGACCTTCCCCAGGGTCCCTAGTAGCTCTCAGGCACTTGAAAATCGAATTTTGGGCTCCAAATGATGGTCTTTCATTCCTGTACGCCCGGAGTATACGCCCAGGGTGTAGCCAGCGTAGAGAGACTTTAGGGCCCCAAAAATGAGTCAGAACATGCCAGAACTAAGCGTCTGGAAGCCCTAGGACCTTCCCCAGGGTCCCTAGTAGCTCTCAAGCACTTGAAGATCAAATTTTGGGCTCCAAATGATGGTCTTTCATTCCTGTACGCCCGTCGTATACGCCCAAGGTGCAGCCAGCGTAGAGAGACTTTCGGGCCCCAAAAATGAGTCAAAGCATGCCAGAATTGAAGGTCTGGACCCCCCAGGACCTTCCCCAGGGTTCCTAGTAGCTCTTGGGCACCCAAAAATCAATTTTTGACCTTAAAATGAAGCATTTTCATGTGTATACGCTAGGTACATTTTTGGCTTACGCTGGCATGCTATACGCTTACGCTGGCATCCTCTATGCTGGCGTGCTATATGCTGTCCAGTTGTAACATATCTTGCACCTGGTCAACGTTCACGTGTTGCCCAACCTGATTCTAGCATAACAACTGGTATAAAAACCCCACTTTTCCACTTGTACCGGGGTCGGCTGGCAAAAATCCAAAATCACACCAAAGAGCAATTACGCTGAGAACCAGAGCACAAAAAACCTCTTACGCTAGACAACTCTGTACACCAAGGACACTGTCTCTACGCTGTTCTTACAGTGGACTAGCCACAATCCTCCCTGCACCCATCGGGGCTTTTGTTTGCCTTGTGTTCCACTCACAACTACGTTTGACCAGTGCATTGTACTTACATTCGGTAATGCCATTGTTACATTTTCTTCCCATAATTGTTCACAGTTCACATTAATTCTTATATGTACCCTATTTACGTCTGTTAACGTTTACGCTCTGTTTACATCGTTTTCATTGTTTACGCTCCGTTTACGCCCATTACATCGTTTACGTATAACCTAGCGTATAGCACTTCGATGTACGTTCGGGGAAATCCTTGTCTAATCCGCATGCGGACCACCCAAGGTACTCTACCTTCGTGCATTCCAGCTCGCCCTCAGGTGAAAGTAGGGTCTTCTGTGCACATCCTGCGATCCCACGGTCTTTGTTTCCTTCCAGCTGGAGACCAACGATTTCGGGCGGTACAGAAATTAGTGCTAGAAGGAGGGCATCTACCTTAAACTAGTTGTGCTTCAGAGCTCTCAGTGTCTACGCTATTGAGTACACGCTGACTTTTTCTGAAAACCTCTCAGCGTTTACACTGTATAGTTTAAAACCTTACCTGCAAACTTTCCAGCGTCTACATTGCCATGTTTAAAACTCACCATTTGCAAGTCTTCCAGCGTCTACGCTGTTAGCCATACACTAACTTTATTTACAAATTCCCAGCGTCTACGCTACTACAGTGTTCTTACACCTGCTACAGTGATTTTACGTTGCTACAGTGTTCTTACACCTGCTACAGTGATTTTACGCTGCTACAGTGTTCTTATGCCTGCTATAGTGATTTTACGGTGCTACAATGCTTTTATGCTGCTACATTACCGCTACAGTGTTTTTCCAACAAAAACACCCAAAACGGGCCTGTTTCAAAGCCGAATTCGTTGCGATTCGCACCTATTTCAAACCAGTCTAAGTACTAACGGCCACCAACATAAATCACCTTATCTAAGGCATACCATACACACAACATAATGATTCCGAGATGACTTCCTCTTACCCGAGATCACCATTCGCGTCCAACTACGGTTCATAATTTCATACTTAGCCAAATTTTCTCCTATTTACGCCGTACACGTTGGACACTTTGAAAAATTTTCAGTACTCACACACCGAACACTCTGCACACCTAGCCTGAAATACATTTGGCACTTGTTAGCTAGCTCGTACGCTGCCCCGTCACACATCACCATGGAGTCCCAAACCTCTAATACACATGCCTTCATAGTCCCCACACAGGAACAATACAACTTTATCTGTGTGAAGATTCAGGCCAACCTTCCTCTTGATCACACAAAACAGAAGGTAAAACGAAACTTCGAGCACATATACATGGGAGGTCATGAATTCATCCCCTCTATATATGACATCATCCCCCTTTCTAATCCTCATCATAGGCTCATCTCCCAGCTCCTTCTGACAAGGGGCCAAAACACACGGCAACCCACTGAGGAGCCCCAAAACTAACATGATTTAGATGACTTCGAGGCACAATCTGAACCTAAGGATTCATACCACACCCTCAGTCCCCATTCCTACATGAACCCATCACTCCATCCTCGCATGGGATAGACGACCACTCACCAAGTGTTAACGAGCACACAAGCACCAGTATCCCAACAGAGATTACCCACGCCCATCTCCACCAAGTACGTACCACACACGCAAACGCATGGGGCAAGTTTCACTACATCGGCCCCGCACATCCAAGGTGTCACTTCATAATTTGTGGCTAGGCAAGGAACCATACCCCTTGTTCAACAACCCACTCACTTCAACGTGCCACACCCCACAACCACAACTCTAAACATTACTCCACAACAACAAATGACAACCCAACAACCTCCCCAACCAACTAATCTACCTACCGCTTAAAAGTGGGTAGAAGCAAAATAGATGATGCAAGCGTTAGCGAATGAGGTAAACCAACTCAAAGCTGACAACACTGAACAAGTTAAAGTACTAGATTTCTACTGCGACGATCCAATTAGCTCTTCAGTGCCACCATTAGCTTTACCCAAGGGAATCACACTACCCCAGTACAACAGGAAGGAAGATCCGAATGCTCACTTAGTCACATTTTGATCAGAAACTCTATTGCTTCAAGCTTTGCCCCATGCAATCTTGCGAGTGTTCGCTATGTCCTTAATGGGTGTAGCCTTAGACTGGTACCGAGCCTTGCCTCGTAACTCCATATCCTCTCTAGAGGATCTGTTACATCAGTTCGTTACCCAGTTTAAGTACAACCTCAAGCCTGAAGCCACACTAGATAGTCTGATATAGGTGAAACAAGCACCACTTGAGCCTATACAAAAGTTCATCCAATGATGGAGTGCAGTCCTTAACGAACTTCATGAGCCCATCCCTGAAAAGTATTTGCTTACGATGCTGAAGGGAGCCGTGAATGACTTCATTAAGTCAAAACTGTACTACCTAAGCACTCAAACATTGATCCAAGCATTCACACAGATCAAGAACATTGAACAAACTACGCAAACCAGCAATGACCCCACCTATGTGGCTTACAAGAACCAACATGTTGCCAAACAAAAGGCAATAACAAAAACTGTGGCCGCAAGCACAAAAACAACTAACACCAGTACCAACCCACCTGCAATAACAGGGGCCACCTTAAGGTCCAATTTTCAATGCAAGGATCGCTCTAAGTACACATTGCTACCTGCGCGACCTTCGGAACTACTAGAGCAACTCCTTAAAGCTGGGCAAATCCAATACAAACACATAGCGGAGAATGCTCGCCGCCGACATGATAGGTACTGCGAGTTACTAAGGAACCCAACCTTAGCAGCACCAAATGAGCCCCCAGTTCCACGACATTTCAAGTTAGACCAATTCTGCCATTACCACCAGATGTCTGGTCACAATACCGACACCTGCCGTGCATTAAAGGATGATCTACAAGCAATGATAGAATGGGGCCAACTAAACATCAACACCCTGAATCAACCAAGCACAGACGATGCCCCCTATGTCATAAACTCCATTGGCATAGATAGTAAGCCTAAACCTGTGCGACAAACTTTTGTGGTTCATGTGCCTCCCAGCAAGGCAACAATCCCCTCAACCTCCATGAGTAAGGAGCCTTCCATCGTCATCAAGGTGCCACCTAGAGCATCGATGACACCTTTTGTGGTCAAGGCACCACCACCTCACACGTCCGCTAAGACGTTAAACTGGCAAGATTCAACGCAATCCTGAGCACCGAAAACACCCTTTGTGGTCAAAGTACCATCACAGTTATCTGCTAAGATGTTAAACTGGCATGTTGCACCAACGACAACAGCAAAGAAACCTTTCATTATCAAGGTGCCACAACAAGCTAGTCAAACAACAACGACACCTCCCAAACTACCATTTGTCATAAAGGTGCTACCACGCAATGGCCCCTCACCTACCCAGTGCCCAACTGTAGGAAACGTCTCAACCTCTCCTCCCTCAAGAGTCAACCCTGCCAACAACACGAATAAGCCTACCAAATGGCAGTAGAAGAGGACAAATAAACAATGAACAACACCCACAGCTAAAACAAAGGACACACCTAGTATACAACAATCGAACACTGGGGGCCCTGTCCCTAATCCCAAACAAACCAGGCCCAAGCCCTCAACGCATACAGAGGCAACTAACATAATGACAGACAACACAGACTTTGTAGCTACACTGGCCCAGGTGAAACAAATGCTCAAACAAAAGAACACAACCATGAGCTTGTACAATTTGGTCATGACATCATCGGCTCATCATGAAGCCTTAGCGCAAATGTTAGCATCTATTCCTGTTACAGAGGACATCCCTGTAACGACAGAAAATGTCAGCAGCTAGAAATACCGACCGATATTCCGGCATACACAGTTTTAGCTACGGATCCGCACGAGGGCTATGCTGGAAAAACAAATCCGCGGTGCCCTAAACGGTCTTGTCGATCAGACAGGGACTTACGGGTCAGTAAAACAATGCAAAGTGCGTAAAAAGAAAGCGATCTGATTCGAGGGACCGTAAAACAAAGGGAAAGCGATGTGATCGGATCGCGACGGCGATAATGCTAAACACGATGAAAAGAGGCTGGCAAAAGAGAAACACGTAGCTTCAAGATCCACGCTTTGACTTACAAATGTATATTTCGTGTAAGAAATTACACTGGGGAATCCCTGATTACAGGATGTGAAACAAGCA
>MNCI01032974.1:66571-84819 GCA_015680685.1 Gnetum montanum | reverse complement strand
CATTAAGGGCATGAGCCTACTTTGGGGAGGATCCACTGGCATTCCTATTTGGTGCACCAGTTAAATTCTTTCCCTTAACATTTTTGCAATCAACTATATTTTGTTCATTTCCATCTTGACATCCATTTCATCAACGTTACAGTTGTCTCTTTTTCTCCATCTTCCTTATTCCTTTTCTTTTTCCATTCTATTGCTACTGGAGGTTTGCTCTTAGTCATGGGGGTCCTGACCCAGTTTTTTTGATTTTCTGCTAGCCCCTACACCTTCGGTAGTCACCGATATTATATCTCCAGAATCCGTAATCAGCCATACCACAACTTAGCCAATGGACCTTTCACCAAAGTAAGGTATCAACTGCATTGTGATTCATTTACCCTTGCTAATATAACATTGTGTTGTGTGTGCAAATGGTAATCATACAACAATGGATTGAACCTGGAGGGAACACTTGGAATGGATAGATACTGAAGCAGTTATGCAAGGAACAAGATTGATGGCAAGCTTACGAATGGACAATGAAAGGCACAATGTTGGCATTGGTAATAGCAGACTTCTTCTCTCTTCTCTCTTCTCTCTTCTCTCTCAGCTACCAAATAAGGCTTGATGTCAAATGTATAAAGTGTTCACTGTTATTGTCGTGAACACCAGTTTTGTCATGTTCTGTAATGATGATCCATTCACATGTCATCCCATTCACCATTAGTTCCATTCAAGTCAATAATCCCATACCTTCCCAATATTTTGTAAGGAACTCGAGGATGAGTTTTTATTTAGTCATGGGGGTATGATGGGATGTGATATCACATGGAACGCGATATCGGGTCCTTCCCTACGATATCGCGTACGTGATATCACAGCCCATCGCTAGTTCTATAAATAAGAGGTGGCTCTCCCTTGTTTCTCCATCTAGATCTAGACCTTAGCCAAACTCTTGCCATTTTTCAATTCCAAAGTTAGAATAATTTCCATGTGCTCGCAGTATGAGTCCCAAAGTGAACAGATCTTTATTCGAGCAATTCTGTACTTGAGCACACAATTGTGTACGGAAATAAAGATGAACTTTTGGATAAACCTTGCAGTGCATGGACTAAGATAAATAGGACTTTAATTATTGTTAATTTTTTAAATGCTTTCTTAAGGACTTAATCTCTCCCAATCCTCAACTCTCATAGTTAAGTGCATTTAGTACAACCGCTTCAAGCACATGCGTTATGCTTGGTAATCCCAGTAACGAATAGCATTTGGTAATCCCCATAGTGTTGCATTGGTTTAGGGTGTGAAATGGCAAGTGGGAATGGATACTGATGCTGGGATAATTAAGGCTTAGCTAGTTAAAGTTAGTTACTTAGTCTCTTCACCCTTTTCCTCTCTTAGCATAGGAGATAAAAACATAAAAGATATAAAAATCACATGCCTCAAGCTTACTTAACCATACAACCGTGAAAAATACAAGTAAGCTTGGGAGGACAGTGATTGACTAACCTTAGGTGTTCCATAAGGCGTGTAGGCACTTAGTCTGTAGAGTTTGACCAGATTGTACGTGTAACGCTCGTATTCGTATGGTTGAGTGTAGGGGTACCTCGCCACTCATCAACTTTCAATAGTTTTTCTTTCTACTTAGGAGCAATTTTGGCATTGAATATTACTATCTTACCATTTTTTAAGAATGCATATTCTAGGCTAGTGGGTAGAATCTTCAATTCTAGGGGCTCTTATTTAAAATTCTCAAGAATCTCCAACTCTTTGCAATTGGTATCAACGTTCTCGTCATCAGAGAGTTGGTGATGAACTTGCTCTAATTCATCCATGCCTACAACACAAGTGCATGTCAGGCTCTCAATAGGTTCTATGCACATTGTGCTATTGTCAAAATTAGCAATCAACTACTAGATATGCTCTTGTTTTGTTGCTACTACATATAGACACCTTTGAATATCTACCTCATGTGCACACTGCTTGCATGTGGAAATAGATGCTTGTTTCATGGACCAGATTTTTTGCATGTAATTACACCTTGTATTAGTGTACATGATGCATGGAACTTGTCTCTTCTTGATCTTTCCAAATGCATTTTCCTTTGATAACTCTAGGGAAAGATCTTTGATGCCCTTTCTTGCATCAACAGTGCTTAGCCATGTCCTTTCCATAATGATTAGGAAGTCCCCCTTATAGTTCTCAATCTTGATTACTAGGAAATCGATAGGTTAAGACCACCCACAAATAGTCATCACAATGTCTTTGATCAATTCCAATGGAACAGTGATGGACTAGTTTGTAGATTCCAATCTAATATTGCTCTTTTTAATAGGTGACAGGTTCTAGGTAATATACATCTCATGAGAAATCAAGTTCACAATAGAATTTGAATTAAGAATAGCTTTACATGGTTCATTCCCAAAAATCTACAAATAGATAAGAGGACTTCCAAGATCAACTAATTTCTCGGGAAGGTTGCTAGCCTAGATTCAATTAGATATGGCATGAGTAAGCATCACAGTATGGATTTTGGGTAGCATTTGGTCTGAACAAGACCCAATAGAATGGCTTGTAGAGGATGAGGTAGGAGTAGGATTACTAGCCATTTGAGTCTATGAGGGCTTAATAGGGTTTTTGGTTCAAAAGAATGGTCTTTCATGAGCATGAGATTCTGAACCCCTCATTTGATGAACTAGTTGTAGATTGACAGCCTTGGTAGCATTGTGTTTCCACGGCAAGGTTGGAAGTTCACCCTGCATGGATGGAGTAGGTAGTAGTTGCATTGAGGATGGAGGAATAGGTGCATAAATAGGAGGAGGATAAGGATAAAATGTGGCATCATTCCTGGAATGTGGAGAATGAGCTCTGTAGTCTTCAAGAGGGTGGTAGTGATGTTGGAAAGGAGAAACATGATTGGAAGAGTCACGTGGAGATAGGGGTTACTAAATGTAATACCCATATGGATCTAGTTACCTATAAGGATACTACTATTCACCTCAATCATAGTTGTTCTTTCTACAAAGTTTGTTATAACCAGAAGAGGAAGAAAAATATGTAGATGAAGATGGTGAAGAGGGAGGATTACCACCACCATGGTGTTTGCCAAATCCTCTTCGGTTATCATAGCCATGTTCATCAGTTTTCTTATCCTCTTAACACTTGTCTAAGCCAACTGCCATTTTTAACCAGACCTGGATTATTGATAGTGAACTATAGATTTAGGGCTACACCCCCATTACCAATAACAAGGGATGAAGAATCTTCATGGTGAGAGCCCATAGAGGAAGGATCCTCATTGTCATTTTGGTTAAGCAAGAACAAGGGATTGGTGAACCGTTTTCCCTTCATAAACTCATGATGCTTCTCCTAGTGTCAATCTATCTTGCATTGTGTTTTAGTGGGATGGTAGTCCTGGTAGTCATAATCATGCACAACATAATCCTCTTAAAGATCTTGGATGTTCAACCTCCTAAGAGTTTAAAGTAGCATCCCAGGCACAAATCAATTGAAAGGCATTACAATGTTTCCTTCCATATCACGTCATTGCATTTGTTCATCCTAATGTAGGATGAAGGTGAAATCAGGCACATACTCATTTGGATGAGTATACATCACCTTGCATTCTTAAGGACTAGTAGTTTAGTATCATCACATCTGTGAGAAGGAGACATCTTGTAATACAAATAGGATATCAATGTGCTTATGTGATTATATTATTTGTGAGAATGATTTTGACCTTAGGGTTCATCCAATGATGTTAATTATGTTCACTAAACCTAAATAGTGCATGTTTCAACAACAAGAGTCCTCGACAATGGTGCCAATGATGAGTGGTTGAATGACCCCTATGCCCAACCATATGAATCACAAAACATTCACTTGCGATTTGGTTGAATTCCATGGACTCTATGTCTTCCAGTACACTAGCCTCCTAGGTAGTGAACTTTACCCTAATAGTCATTTGTTGTCTTCGCAATTACACTTGTGATCTACAAAGGTATGGTTAAGTGTAATCGAGGCATATGATTTTTATTGTTTTATGTTTTATGTTCTTGGTGCTTGAAATAGAGAAATCAAGTAATTTAATAACTAATTTAATTTAAGTAATTAACTAATCTCTAACTAGTCCTAACATAAGCATCTGGTCCCACTTTCCATACATGTCTTGAACCCACATATCTACTACTAGGATTACCAAGCATTATGCTATTAGGTGAACCAAGCAATAACACTACTAGGATTACCAAGGGAATACATGTTTACACTTGAAGCGATTATACTTATGTGTTTAATCTAGTTAGCTTAATTAATTAACTAATCACTTAAAGTCTAATTTCACTTAATTAATTACTTAATTAATGAAAAAAATAAATGCATAAATGAATCATTAATCTATTCCAAGTGTTGTAAGGTTTGATCAAAAGGCTTGTCTTTATTGCCATTCACACTAGTGTGTTCAGGTACAATAATGCTCAAATAAAGATCCGTACACTTTTTGACTCCTGGTACGAGCACTCAGGGAAATATTCTAACTCTCAAATGACAACAATGTAAGAGCTCTACTACAACTATGAAGAGACACACATAAACATGGTTGGTGAACACATATCTATAAAATTTATTGTGGAGCTACATTAATAGGGCACCATAAGTGCAGCAAACGCTACATCGATGGGGCAACACCACATTGACAGGGCTACATCAACGTCAATCTC
The DNA here is from genome assembly GCA_015680685.1 of Gnetum montanum. Taxonomy (NCBI): domain Eukaryota; kingdom Viridiplantae; phylum Streptophyta; class Gnetopsida; order Gnetales; family Gnetaceae; genus Gnetum; species Gnetum montanum. The sequence goes on along the minus strand of MNCI01032974.1, from coordinate 80,128 downwards.
ACTTGCATCATGTTTCAGTGGGACAATAGTTTTAAGTGTCATAATCATCCACAATGTATTCTTCATGAATATCTTCAATGCCCAACTTCTTAAGGGTTTGAAATAGTATCTCAAACATAGATTGATTGTGGGGGGAGAATGATGTTGTCCTCCATATCACGCCATTACAGCTGTTCATCTTGATGTAGGATGAAGGTAAAGTCTAGTACATACTCATCTGGATGAGTATATACCACTTTGCACTCCTGTGGGACTGGGAATTTAACATCTTCACACTTGTGAGAAGAATAAGACATTTTTCAAAACAAAATAAAATTATCAGTGTGCTTTTATAATTCTATGTATAGTAGGAATGATATTGACATTGAGGTTCATACAATGATATTAATGGTATTCACTTAAAACTAAATAGTGCACGTTTCAACAAACAAAGTCCTCGACAATGGTGCCAATGATGAGCAATGAGGTACCCCTACATCCAACCATACGAATCACAAAAAGTTCATGCGTAATCTAGTCGAATTCCATGGATTGAGTCATCACGCATCTTGAAGGATCAAGAAGGGTTCTCTTCTCCTATACATAGTTATATGAAGCACCCTAAGAGGCATTAGGTTTGAGAAATTTGAAGTGTAGTGCATAGCTCCTTCAAAGCATTCCATTCCCAAGCATCCCTTAGGCTTTATTGCATGTATTCTCTACTATGCTTACAATAAAGAGTATGCTTCATGAAACTTGCTTATGTTGATTTAAGTCTTTGAAAAGAACCAAAAGAGCAAGAGAGTGATCCAGGCAAGAATTGGTATTAGATCCATGTTCAATTGCTCTTAGGCATGTTGCTTGTGTTTGTAGTTATTGTTGGTCATAGATCATCAAAGTAAGACACACAGTAAAGGCTGAAGGACAAGAATGTAAGTCACAGAGTGAGGCATGAGACACATCCTTTACAATGATTATGGCATCTTCATCAAGAACTCTTATAGGTTCCACTCAATCATTTTCTTATGTTCAATGTTTATCTCAATTTTGTCAGAGTCCATTAGGTATAACTCTTTCTCTAGTACCTAAGTAAAGAGAAATTTACTCACGTAGTTCTATTGAATTCTCACAAAGCCTTAGTTCGATGCATATATCTGAATGTGACCTTCAAATATTTGGCTCAAGTATTCAACTTGTAGCCCTTACATTTTTCACCCTGGTGGTGGTAGATAAATGGATAGATGATGGGTATAACTACATTCATATTACTAAAATTAACATACATATCCATCCACATTTCAATTACAGACTACAATGCCCTTATTGGATCGCATTAATAGATCATAGATTTATGAGCTTTAATGATGCAAGTATTACACAGGAAAAAGGTTGCATGAAGATAGACACCTTGGTAGTCACACTCCCCAACTTTACTCTTTCTCTACATGACCTAAATTTATTTTCCAGTTTAATGCTTATTACATATATTCCCTTAGATATGGTTCCTAATAGTATATATGATACAATAAGGATGAGATTAGTATTTAAATTATTTGATACTACTAGCATAAAAAATTTGTTTCCCTTAGTCCAACAAGCCACACATGTCAGAACAACAAACCTAGATTATGGGGTAAAAATCAACACTAAAGATCTGCCAGTACACACACAATATCCAAATCTAACTGATCTACAAGAAGAGTTTTATGAATACATTAGACCAAAGAAGAACAAATCTAGTAAACATAGGTATCAGGTACACCTAAAACCTTCAAAGTTCATAGAAGAAGATCCTTCCAGGATCTCTAAGAAAAAAACTAGATCCAAAAACCTCTTCACTCTAGTCTTAAATCCTCTAGATTTGATACCCAAGTCTTAGGGACAACTTGTCAAGATAGATACTTTAGAAAAAGATATAGAAGAAAATGTAAAAGCTACAGAAACCAAGGTTAAGATCTTTAAGAAATTAAATATAAAAATGGATGTTGACAAGGTTAAGGCCTATTCCATCCCAAGCAAAAGGCAAAGCCATTATAGAAGAAGTTTCTTCTTCCACAGAATAATGAAAAGAAGAATATTCTTCTTCTTCTTCTTCAACAAAATAAGAAACCTCATCTGTAGCAACTACTTTAATAGATCCATCATGCCCACATACAAATATTTAAAAACATGATAAACATTATCATTGTATGGAGTGTGATGTAATTCTTAGAATAAACATGAATGAAGACAATAAATCCCCAATAGAAATAATATATAAGAGTATTATGGCTTCTGTTAACACAATACAACTTCAAAATGGGGCCAATCAAAGGATTTCTACGTTAGTAGATGATAGTCAAAGGTTAGTAGAAACTAGTGAAAGACAAAGTGCCACCCTAGACTATCTTAATTAAAGTGTTAGCCAAATGCATCAAATATGGGTTCCAAAACAAACCAATAGTTCTAAGAAAAATAAAGAACCTCTTCATTTCACATGCTCTCCACCATCAACTGGTAAGTCGCATAGAGCTAGATATAGAGCTAAAGAAAAGGCCAGGAATGGAAAAGAAAAAATTATTAGTGCAAATACTGAAAACCCAAAGTCAACAATTGAATCCAAGAAAGAAATTTCATTAGATAGTAAAAAAGAATTATTGGTTTAAAAATAGCTAGTGGTTACGAAAACTCTATTGATTTCTCTACCATACAAGTTAGAAAATCATGTGATAAATTTCCTACATTTTCTATGGATAATAAGGATATCAAAGGGAGATAAGATATGATTGATGTTATTCAAAGTTATCTCTCTATACAAATCCTATTAGAACATAAAGAATCCAAAATGGCTATTTCAAATGCAACATACCACCTTAAGGGTATTCTGAGATGTTGGTACAAACATATTCCAAACAACATCAAAAGAAAATTAGTGAATGCTACCTTTATTTTATTCCTAAATGCCATTATCAAAGAATTTATAGGAAACAAAGAAAATTAGGATAATTTCTATAGAGATAGGTACTATAAAGCCCGATTGCATCATATTCAAGATTTATCCCCATTCCTTGATGACATGGAACAACTATATTATTGTGAGAAATTAACTCATGAGGTAGGTGCCAAAGAACATTTGATAGGTTGCTTACCTCAACCTTTTTGCAATAAATACCTCGTAGAAGTAAAAAGATAAAATTTACAATTGGCAAAAATGAGCTTCAATGCTATCTGACAATTCATTATGGACGTTAATAGGCAAATATGTTATGACCAGTAGGCACCAAAGCAAATAAAAGAATTATCTAATAAAATAGGTAAATCATTATGCTTAGAATTATGTCCTAAAGAAAAGTACGTAAAAGCATCCTATTTTGGTGAAAAGAATACTTAGGAGAAAATTCTATCAACCTCCAGAAAAACAATGGCAAAGAAAGTATCCATAAATCCAACCAACTCAAAGATTTAAAGGTATGTTCAAACACAAAAATTGAAAAGCTCAACAAAATGAAATAAAATGTTTCTTATGTAAAGGTAATCATTTTTCCAACAAGTGTCCTAAGAAAAATGATTATCCCAATAAGATCATTTTTTTTGTTAACCGCAATCTTTCCAAAAAATTTTATGAGTTTATCTCTGATGAAGAAGTTCCCTTCCACCAAGGTGATATTCTTCTTCATTCTTTTGATGTATATACTGATGATAGTAGTTTGGTAAATTCTGACCTTGACCCTTCTCTGGTGTTAGATCATTCTTTTCCTGTCATAAGGGGAGGGGGTGGAAGATTTGGATGATTCAGATGTTATTTTCTATAATAATATGAATCGTGCTTCTTCCTCTTACTCTTGCAAACCTAAGTCCAAGAAAACTTCTCGACAACCTAGGAATCTTAAAGATGATTCCATATATATAAACATAAAAGGACAACTAGAAAAATTAGAGAAAAGGTTGAAAAAAGTACCAATTAATGACATTCACCAATATATTGTTGTTTAGAGAAAAGTAAAACAAAAGAAAGAAGAATTAAAACTGTATAAACGATAATTACAATTACAAGATGTTTATATGAATGCTCAACTAGTCCCTTCTTCTGAAGAAGAAAGAGAAGATCCTGAATAGATCTTGCAACAGGAAGAAATAGAAAGGATAGAAGCATCTAAATCTGAACCCTCTAGATCAAGTCATCCACTATCCCCTAAACATCCTAATTTGGAAAGATCTATCTAGAGACAACATGAATAGAGAACAACTTCAAATTTAAAAACAACTTCAAATTTAAGAAAATAGAGAACAACGCTAGCAATATGAGGAAGAAACAAAGGCTGTCATGCTGATATAATTGGTCAACAAAAATATGTCAGTAAAAACTAATCTACCTATATGTACTTTTTACATAAAATTACCATCTTATAAACCATATCTAGTTAATGCTCTAATTGACAATGGTGTTGAGATTTCCTTAGCCAAACCAGGTATTGTTCCTACACATTGTTGGGAAGCTCAAGAAAGGACTTATGTATCTTTTAATATAAAAAAATGATTAATATATCTGAAAGTAGTAATTTCTATCTTATCCCCTTTCAATAAGATAATCTCTCTTACTATTCATCAATTTGATATCCCATCTTATGACCTATTGTTAGGAATAGACAACTTATGCCAATTAGAGCCATATGATATCCATCCAAAATACATTAGCTTACAACATGAAAAGTATAGTAGAAAGTCTACATATATATATATCTATATTTCCTCTAGCACAAGTACAATGCTTAAGAAATTCATAGTGAATTGTGAATCAAGTAGATAAACTTGAAGATCAATTTCAGAAAATAAAAGAGAGACTATTAACATTAGCAAGTGATGATCCAACTTGTTTCTGACATAAAAAGAAATACTAGTTTTATATTGAACTAAAAGAAAATGTTAAAATGAAAACTAGAGCTCATCATATTAGAATGCCTCCATCTATTCAACAAGAATGTGAAATGAAAATCAAAAAATTATTCATCAAAGGTTTGATCCAACATAGTACAAGAATGTTTACTTGTGTCACCTTTTATGTAAATAAAAGGGTCAAACTAGTAAGAGGTAAAACATGGCTTGTCGTAAATTATAAACCCTTGAATGATTTAATTAAATCTGTCCAACATCCTATTCCTAATAAGGATGATTTTTCAAAGACTCTTGCATACACATATTTATTCAAAATTCAATCTTAAATTAGGCTTCTGACAGATTCAAGTTTATCTAGAAGATCAATGGAAAATAGCTTTTACTATACTAGGAGGATTATATGAATGGATAGTACTACCCTTTGGCATCAACACGGCACCATCCATNAAAAATCACATATCTCAGACTTGCTTAACCATACACCGTGACACTTACAAGCAAGCCTGGGAAGACAACGAACAATTAACCCCAAGTGTTTCTTGTAGCATTAAGGCATTTAGTCTACGAAGTTCGACCGAATCGCGCGTGTACGCTCGTATTCGTATGGTTGAGTTTAGGGGTACCTCGCCACTCATCAAAAGCTCTAATACCAATATTAAGCTAGAGTAGGTTCACTCCAATATTAAATCATTTTCCAACACTAAATCTAGATATTATGAAAAGATAATTAAATTGCTAGAAAACAAGAAAATTAGCTATCTTTAATTATTTAAATAAAAGATTACAACAAGGTTCCATAACCCACAAAATATTCAAAACATTTTAAATTACTCAAATGATGTTGTAAAGCACNATCCAAAATGTGTTCACTACTGATGAGACATGAAATTGTTCATATTTTTGGCGGTCGCGTTAAGGCACCCACGATAAGGAACCCACGTTATATCATGGGTCGCGATATCGCGTATGCGATATATCATGGGCCACGATCTTGCGTACGCGATATCTCATCTGCCCGCGATATCGCGTACGCGATATCACAGTCAACCACAATTTCTATAAATAAGAGGCCACTCTCCCTCATTTAACATCCCAGTTTTAGAGTAGCGAAGCTCTGGCAGTTTGATCCCTCCAGAGTTAGTTTTTTTCCTGTGTCTGCCCACAGTGTGGTGAATGTAATTGTATGGTGTCTTTATTCGAGTGTGTCGTACTTGGACACACACATGACTGGCAATAAAGATCAAGATTACTTCATCATTGCAGCATTCACTTTGTTATTTATTTAATGTTATTTATTGCTTTCATAGCGTTGTGTTAGTACGACTTGATTACGAGCATCTACGGATTTGTACGACTAGTCAAGGAATCGGTTACTCATCGTGATTAGTCTCTCATCCTTAAACTCCTAGAAGCAGAATGAGTATGACTTGATTACGAGCATTTAAGTGTGACTACTTGGTAGCCCAGTGATGTAGCTAGGACCTACGCTTGGTAACCCAGTGGCATATTTGGGGTCTACACTTGGTAATCCCAGTGGCGTACCTAGGCCTATGCTTGGTAGTCCCAGTGGTAGTCATGCACGAAGTCCAAGATATGTATGGTTGATCAAGGAATCGGTTGCTCGTCGCACTTAGGCTAGATTAGATTTTCTTACCCTTTTCCTCCTAGCTTAGATTAGTTAACNTTCGTACCTCTATATTGTACAAGCATGTAGTAGAATTCATATTTATCAATAAAATAAGATAAAAACCTTAGGAAACCTTCCTCAAGCTAGATTTGAAATTTCTATAATGTTTCTATCTTTTTTCTACCTTGTATTAGCCATTTCTAAACTTGGAATGATAATTCTGAAAGTTTCCTTTCCCATTCAGGTCCACTCTGGTCTTTTTAGGATGTCTTCCTACAAAATTGTCCATTTTGGTGAAACTTCTCAGTTTTGGCTGAGACATCTCACACTATAGACTATTTAGACTATTTCTTTAAGAGAAAAGGTTTATAATCAGAAGTGACCTTAAACATATTGACAAGTACCTTAACATTAAGAACCTAAATAAAGTAGCTCATACTAGATTAATTTGAGGGGCCTTATTTCTTGCCAATTTTGAATTTGAAACACAATTCATAAATGGTAAGAACAATGGCTTAGCTAATTTTTTAACTAGGCAGTTTAATCTCTCTACTACTAATTAAATATTTGAGTTTTCCATGTTTGCATATAGATTTGCTTGTTAGTGAAGGCTAGATGATGAGATCTACCTAGAGACTCCAAGCTTGCAAATCCAATGAGGTATATATGCTAGTCTTAGAACAAATAGACTATATAATGTTTCATGAATCCTCATGGGATGAGTTTGTTGCAATAAACCAAACCATTTCTTCACATTGTGAAATAATCCAAAATGTGTTCACTACTGATGAGACATGAAATTGTTCATATTTTTGGCGGTCGCGTTAAGGCACCCACGATAAGGANTGATGAGCAATGAGGTACCCCTACATCCAACCATACGAATCACAAAAAGTTCATGCGTAATCTAGTCGAATTCCATGGATTGAGTCATCACGCATCTTGAAGGATCAAGAAGGGTTCTCTTCTCCTATACATAGTTATATGAAGCACCCTAAGAGGCATTAGGTTTGAGAAATTTGAAGTGTAGTGCATAGCTCCTTCAAAGCATTCCATTCCCAAGCATCCCTTAGGCTTTATTGCATGTATTCTCTACTATGCTTACAATAAAGAGTATGCTTCATGAAACTTGCTTATGTTGATTTAAGTCTTTGAAAAGAACCAAAAGAGCAAGAGAGTGATCCAGGCAAGAATTGGTATTAGATCCATGTTCAATTGCTCTTAGGCATGTTGCTTGTGTTTGTAGTTATTGTTGGTCATAGATCATCAAAGTAAGACACACAGTAAAGGCTGAAGGACAAGAATGTAAGTCACAGAGTGAGGCATGAGACACATCCTTTACAATGATTATGGCATCTTCATCAAGAACTCTTATAGGTTCCACTCAATCATTTTCTTATGTTCAATGTTTATCTCAATTTTGTCAGAGTCCATTAGGTATAACTCTTTCTCTAGTACCTAAGTAAAGAGAAATTTACTCACGTAGTTCTATTGAATTCTCACAAAGCCTTAGTTCGATGCATATATCTGAATGTGACCTTCAAATATTTGGCTCAAGTATTCAACTTGTAGCCCTTACATTTTTCACCCTGGTGGTGGTAGATAAATGGATAGATGATGGGTATAACTACATTCATATTACTAAAATTAACATACATATCCATCCACATTTCAATTACAGACTACAATGCCCTTATTGGATCGCATTAATAGATCATAGATTTATGAGCTTTAATGATGCAAGTATTACACAGGAAAAAGGTTGCATGAAGATAGACACCTTGGTAGTCACACTCCCCAACTTTACTCTTTCTCTACATGACCTAAATTTATTTTCCAGTTTAATGCTTATTACATATATTCCCTTAGATATGGTTCCTAATAGTATATATGATACAATAAGGATGAGATTAGTATTTAAATTATTTGATACTACTAGCATAAAAAATTTGTTTCCCTTAGTCCAACAAGCCACACATGTCAGAACAACAAACCTAGATTATGGGGTAAAAATCAACACTAAAGATCTGCCAGTACACACACAATATCCAAATCTAACTGATCTACAAGAAGAGTTTTATGAATACATTAGACCAAAGAAGAACAAATCTAGTAAACATAGGTATCAGGTACACCTAAAACCTTCAAAGTTCATAGAAGAAGATCCTTCCAGGATCTCTAAGAAAAAAACTAGATCCAAAAACCTCTTCACTCTAGTCTTAAATCCTCTAGATTTGATACCCAAGTCTTAGGGACAACTTGTCAAGATAGATACTTTAGAAAAAGATATAGAAGAAAATGTAAAAGCTACAGAAACCAAGGTTAAGATCTTTAAGAAATTAAATATAAAAATGGATGTTGACAAGGTTAAGGCCTATTCCATCCCAAGCAAAAGGCAAAGCCATTATAGAAGAAGTTTCTTCTTCCACAGAATAATGAAAAGAAGAATATTCTTCTTCTTCTTCTTCAACAAAATAAGAAACCTCATCTGTAGCAACTACTTTAATAGATCCATCATGCCCACATACAAATATTTAAAAACATGATAAACATTATCATTGTATGGAGTGTGATGTAATTCTTAGAATAAACATGAATGAAGACAATAAATCCCCAATAGAAATAATATATAAGAGTATTATGGCTTCTGTTAACACAATACAACTTCAAAATGGGGCCAATCAAAGGATTTCTACGTTAGTAGATGATAGTCAAAGGTTAGTAGAAACTAGTGAAAGACAAAGTGCCACCCTAGACTATCTTAATTAAAGTGTTAGCCAAATGCATCAAATATGGGTTCCAAAACAAACCAATAGTTCTAAGAAAAATAAAGAACCTCTTCATTTCACATGCTCTCCACCATCAACTGGTAAGTCGCATAGAGCTAGATATAGAGCTAAAGAAAAGGCCAGGAATGGAAAAGAAAAAATTATTAGTGCAAATACTGAAAACCCAAAGTCAACAATTGAATCCAAGAAAGAAATTTCATTAGATAGTAAAAAAGAATTATTGGTTTAAAAATAGCTAGTGGTTACGAAAACTCTATTGATTTCTCTACCATACAAGTTAGAAAATCATGTGATAAATTTCCTACATTTTCTATGGATAATAAGGATATCAAAGGGAGATAAGATATGATTGATGTTATTCAAAGTTATCTCTCTATACAAATCCTATTAGAACATAAAGAATCCAAAATGGCTATTTCAAATGCAACATACCACCTTAAGGGTATTCTGAGATGTTGGTACAAACATATTCCAAACAACATCAAAAGAAAATTAGTGAATGCTACCTTTATTTTATTCCTAAATGCCATTATCAAAGAATTTATAGGAAACAAAGAAAATTAGGATAATTTCTATAGAGATAGGTACTATAAAGCCCGATTGCATCATATTCAAGATTTATCCCCATTCCTTGATGACATGGAACAACTATATTATTGTGAGAAATTAACTCATGAGGTAGGTGCCAAAGAACATTTGATAGGTTGCTTACCTCAACCTTTTTGCAATAAATACCTCGTAGAAGTAAAAAGATAAAATTTACAATTGGCAAAAATGAGCTTCAATGCTATCTGACAATTCATTATGGACGTTAATAGGCAAATATGTTATGACCAGTAGGCACCAAAGCAAATAAAAGAATTATCTAATAAAATAGGTAAATCATTATGCTTAGAATTATGTCCTAAAGAAAAGTACGTAAAAGCATCCTATTTTGGTGAAAAGAATACTTAGGAGAAAATTCTATCAACCTCCAGAAAAACAATGGCAAAGAAAGTATCCATAAATCCAACCAACTCAAAGATTTAAAGGTATGTTCAAACACAAAAATTGAAAAGCTCAACAAAATGAAATAAAATGTTTCTTATGTAAAGGTAATCATTTTTCCAACAAGTGTCCTAAGAAAAATGATTATCCCAATAAGATCATTTTTTTTGTTAACCGCAATCTTTCCAAAAAATTTTATGAGTTTATCTCTGATGAAGAAGTTCCCTTCCACCAAGGTGATATTCTTCTTCATTCTTTTGATGTATATACTGATGATAGTAGTTTGGTAAATTCTGACCTTGACCCTTCTCTGGTGTTAGATCATTCTTTTCCTGTCATAAGGGGAGGGGGTGGAAGATTTGGATGATTCAGATGTTATTTTCTATAATAATATGAATCGTGCTTCTTCCTCTTACTCTTGCAAACCTAAGTCCAAGAAAACTTCTCGACAACCTAGGAATCTTAAAGATGATTCCATATATATAAACATAAAAGGACAACTAGAAAAATTAGAGAAAAGGTTGAAAAAAGTACCAATTAATGACATTCACCAATATATTGTTGTTTAGAGAAAAGTAAAACAAAAGAAAGAAGAATTAAAACTGTATAAACGATAATTACAATTACAAGATGTTTATATGAATGCTCAACTAGTCCCTTCTTCTGAAGAAGAAAGAGAAGATCCTGAATAGATCTTGCAACAGGAAGAAATAGAAAGGATAGAAGCATCTAAATCTGAACCCTCTAGATCAAGTCATCCACTATCCCCTAAACATCCTAATTTGGAAAGATCTATCTAGAGACAACATGAATAGAGAACAACTTCAAATTTAAAAACAACTTCAAATTTAAGAAAATAGAGAACAACGCTAGCAATATGAGGAAGAAACAAAGGCTGTCATGCTGATATAATTGGTCAACAAAAATATGTCAGTAAAAACTAATCTACCTATATGTACTTTTTACATAAAATTACCATCTTATAAACCATATCTAGTTAATGCTCTAATTGACAATGGTGTTGAGATTTCCTTAGCCAAACCAGGTATTGTTCCTACACATTGTTGGGAAGCTCAAGAAAGGACTTATGTATCTTTTAATATAAAAAAATGATTAATATATCTGAAAGTAGTAATTTCTATCTTATCCCCTTTCAATAAGATAATCTCTCTTACTATTCATCAATTTGATATCCCATCTTATGACCTATTGTTAGGAATAGACAACTTATGCCAATTAGAGCCATATGATATCCATCCAAAATACATTAGCTTACAACATGAAAAGTATAGTAGAAAGTCTACATATATATATATCTATATTTCCTCTAGCACAAGTACAATGCTTAAGAAATTCATAGTGAATTGTGAATCAAGTAGATAAACTTGAAGATCAATTTCAGAAAATAAAAGAGAGACTATTAACATTAGCAAGTGATGATCCAACTTGTTTCTGACATAAAAAGAAATACTAGTTTTATATTGAACTAAAAGAAAATGTTAAAATGAAAACTAGAGCTCATCATATTAGAATGCCTCCATCTATTCAACAAGAATGTGAAATGAAAATCAAAAAATTATTCATCAAAGGTTTGATCCAACATAGTACAAGAATGTTTACTTGTGTCACCTTTTATGTAAATAAAAGGGTCAAACTAGTAAGAGGTAAAACATGGCTTGTCGTAAATTATAAACCCTTGAATGATTTAATTAAATCTGTCCAACATCCTATTCCTAATAAGGATGATTTTTCAAAGACTCTTGCATACACATATTTATTCAAAATTCAATCTTAAATTAGGCTTCTGACAGATTCAAGTTTATCTAGAAGATCAATGGAAAATAGCTTTTACTATACTAGGAGGATTATATGAATGGATAGTACTACCCTTTGGCATCAACACGGCACCATCCATATTTCAACAATGTATGGATTGAATCTTTCATAATTATAGGTTTATTATGGTATATATAGATGACATATTGATCATGATAAAAAATCCAAAAGAACACCTTGAACATTTACAGATGTTCTATGATCTTGTAGATATAAATTATTTGGTATTATCCCCTACAAAAATGATTATTTCTCAACCTATAATAAACTTCTTAGGGTTAGAAATTACATATGGTACTATTGCCTTATAGAACCATATTCTTGAGTCAATCAAGAAACTTCTAGATGAACTTAAGGATAAAACTTAGTTGCAATAGTTCTTAGGCTATGTCAAGTATGTGTCAGGGTTTTATAAAGATCTTGCTAAAGATTGAAAGATTTTAAATGAGCATCAAAGTAAAACCCCTCAACCATGGTCACTTAAGCACATGACAATAGTAAAAATATTAAAGAACATTGTTCCTGTCTATCACAACTCCACCTTTCAACAACTAGCACACTCATCCTAGAAATAGATGCATCATATGAATTCTTGGGTGCAGCACTAAAAGAAGATTTAGATGAAGTAATCCATATTTGCAAGTATGCATCATGCAAGTTTTCTCCCATTCAACTTAATTATCATAGTACACACAAGGAGTTGCTTGCTATCATTAAAGGCATAGAAAAATTTAGACTATTTCTTTAAGAGAAAAGGTTTATAATCAGAAGTGACCTTAAACATATTGACAAGTACCTTAACATTAAGAACCAAAATAAAGTGGCTCATACTAGGTTAATTTGAGGGGCCTTATTTCTTGCCAATTTTGAATTTGAAACACAATTCATAAATGGTAAGAATAATGGCTTAGCTAATTTTTTAACTAGAGAGTTTAATCTCTCTACTACTGATTAAATATTTGAGTTTTTCATGTTTGTATATAGATTTCCTTGTTAGTGAAGGCTAGACGATGAGATCTACCTAGAGACTCCAAGCTTGCAGATCCAATGAGGTATATATGCTAGTCTGAGAACAAATAGCCTATAGAACGTTTCATGAATCCTCACGGGATGAGTTTGTTGCAATAAACCAAACCATTTCTTCACATTGTGAAATAATCCAAAATGTGTTCACTACTTATCCCTTTGTTTGTTGTTCACATGGTGATTTTCCTCCTCATGTGAAGTTAACCTCTTATGTTGAAATTAACCTCTTGGATTTTGAAAACTTGTACCCTACCAATACTCTCTCATGACCTTATTAACAACCAGATGAATTTCATATGTACAAAATAGAATTAAATCCTACTAGTTTCCTATCCACTGACTCCACCTCTTTCTAGTCTTGGTGGTTAAAATTTGGTCATGCTCCTACTCATATCCCTATAGGATATTCGAGAAATTTGTTTCATAGGTTAATAAAATCGC
>MNCI01032974.1:52669-66029 GCA_015680685.1 Gnetum montanum | reverse complement strand
ACTGTCTAGGTGCCACAACTAGTCCATCTACGGAGTTCGACCGAATCATGCATGCGATGCTCGTTTCGTATGGTTGAGTGTAGGGGTACCTCGCCACTCATCAACTACCTATCCCTTTGTTTGTTGTTCACATGGTGATTTTCCTCCTCATGTGAAGTTAACCTCTTATGTTGAAATTGACCTCTTGGATTTTGAAAACTTGTACCCTACCAATACTCTCTCATGACCTTATTAACAACCAAATGAATTTCATGTGTACAAAATAGAATTAAATCCTACTAGTTTCCTATCCACTGACTCCACCTCTTTCTAGTCTTTGTGGTTAAAATTTGGTCATGCTCCTACTCATATCCCTATAGGATATTCAAGAAATTTGTTTCATAGGTTAATAAAATTGCATGGTGATTTTCTCTATTATGGCAATGCAAAATCAAGAGAATGGCATTTCATATACCAAAATGCTACACCTATATATTTTTGGGGTTCTACTTTCTACCAGGATATCTATACTTTTAATGCTTATAACATCCAATTGCATTGTCAGAATCATCAAACAGTTCCTCTTTCTCTAGAATTGTATCATCTAGATCAATGACTTTGGGAATATCAAGAATATGGTGGACATGAAAAGGCTCTTTTCCTTGCTAGATCCAAAGTTTATAATGAGCACTCATAGTCTGGATCTAATGATGATGATGATTCTCTTGGTCCAAACACCATGCCATTGCCATCATATCTATATGAAAAAGTGGCTTGCACTGTAGATAGTGTTGTGTCCTATAGATAGTGTGGTTCCTGTGGCCACTATCTAAGATTCTATTTTATCTTCTTCTTTTGTGTGTAAGTGCACGATGAGTCATCATGCACCTAAAAGGGTTGAGAAGGGTTCTGTTCTCCTATAAATAGCTATATGAAGCACCCTATGAGGCATTGGGTTTGAGAAATCTAAAGTGTAGCACATAGCTCCTTCAAAGCATTCCATTCTCAAGCATCCCTTAGGCTTTGTTGTATGTATTCTTTATTGTGCTTACAATAAAGAGTATGCTTTTTTAAAACTTGCTTATGTTGATTTAAGTATCCACATACCCAACCAACTCAGGGATTTAAAGGTATGCTTAAACGCAAAAATTGAAAAGCTCAATGAAATGAAATAAAATGTTTCTTATGTAAAGGTAATAGGTAATCATTTTGCCAATAAGTATCCTAAGAAAAATGATTATCCAAATAAGTTCAATTTTATTATTAACCACAATATTTTTGAACAATGTTATGAGTTTATCTCTAATGAAGAAGTTCCCTTCCACCAAGGTGATATTCTTCTTCATTCTTCTAATGCATATACTGATGGTAGTAGTTGGGTAAATTCCAACCCTAATCCTTCTCTGGCATCAGATCTTTCTTTTCCCACCGCAAGGGAGAAGGTGGGGATTTGGATGATTTAGATGTTATTCCCTATAATATTATGAATTGTGCTTCTTCCTCTTGCTCTCACAAACTTAGGTCCAAGAAAACTTCTTGACAAACCAAGAATCCTAAAGATGATTCCATATATATAGACATAAAAGGAAAACTAGATAAATTAGAAAAAAGGTTGAAAAAAGTACTAATTAATGACATTCACCTATATATTGATGTTCAAAGAAAAGTAAAACAAAAGAAAGAAGAATTAAAACTGTATAATCTACAATTACAGTTACAAGATGTTTATATGGATGCTCAACTAGTCCCTTCTTCTAAAGACGAAAGAGAAGATCTTAAATAGATCTTGCAATAAGAAAAAATAAAAAGGATAGAAGCATCTAAATCTAAACCCTATAGATCAAGTCATCCACTATCTCCTAGACATCCCAATTTG
Organism: Gnetum montanum; assembly: GCA_015680685.1. NCBI lineage: Eukaryota > Viridiplantae > Streptophyta > Gnetopsida > Gnetales > Gnetaceae > Gnetum > Gnetum montanum. Next base: position 64,174 of record MNCI01032974.1, on the reverse strand, counting down.
GAAAGATCTATCTAGAGACAACATAGGGTGAAACAGTTGTAAATTTTTATGCAATGGGAAACACATGAATTAGAATAGCTTCAAATTGAAGAAAATAGCAAACAACACCAACAATATGAGGAAGAAACAAAGGCTATCATGCCTGTACAATTGGTTAATAAAAAATGTTAGTAAAAACTAATCTACCTATATGTACTTTTTATATGAAATTAACATCTTACAAACCATATCCAGTTGATGCTCTAATTGATAGTGGTGCTAAGATTTCCTTAGCCAGGGTAGGTATTGTTCATACACATTATTGGGAAGCTTGAGAAAGAACTTATGTATCTTTTAATACGCAAAAATAATTAATAGATCATAAAGCAGTAATTTCTATCTTATACCCTTTTGGTAAGATAATCTCTCTTATTGTTCATAAATTTGATATCCCATCTTATGATCTATTGTTAGGAATAGACAACTTATGCCAATGAGAGCCATATGCTATCCATCCAAAATACATTAACTTACAACATGAAAAGTACAGTAGAAAGTCTACATATATATCTAGATTTCCTCTAGAAAAAGTATAATGATTAAGATATTCATAGTGGATTGTGAATCAAGTAGATAAACTTGAAGATTAATTCTAGAAAATAAAAGAGAGCCTATTAACATTAGCAAGTGATGATCCGACTTGTTTCTGACATAAAAAGGAACACTAGTGGCATATTGAACTAAAAGAAAATGCTAAAATGAAAACTAGAGCTCATCATATTAGAATGCCTCCATATCTTCAACAAGAATGTGAAATGGAAATTAAACAATTACTCGCCAAAGGGTTGATCCAACATAGTACAAGCATGTTTGCCTATGCCACCTTTTATGTAAATAAAAGGGCCAAACTAGTAAGAGGTAAAAAATGGCTTGTCATAAATTATAAAACCTTGAATGATTTAATTAAATCTATCCAACATCCTAATCCTAATAAGGATAATTTATTTATTCAAAATTCAATCTTAAATCAAGCTTCTAGCAGATTCAAGTTTATCAAGAAAATCGATGGAAAACAACTTTGACTATACCAGGAGGGTTATATGAATGGACAATACTACCTTTCGGCATCACGATGAAACCATCCATATTTCAAAAATGTATGGATCAGATCTTTCATAATTATAGGTTTATTATGGTATATATAGATGACATATTGGTCATGAGCAAAAATCCAAAAGAACACCTTGAACATTTACAAATGTTCTATGATCTTGTAGATACAAATGGTTTGGTGGTATCCCCTAAAAACATGATTATTTCTCAACCTACAATAAACTTCTTAGGGTTAAAAATTTCACATGGTACTATTGCCTTACAAAACCATATTCTTAAGTCAATCAAGAACTTTCTCGATGAACTTAACAATAAAACCCAACTGCAAAGGTTCTTAGGCTGTGTCAATTATGTGTCAAGGTTTTATAAAGATCTTGCTAAAGATTGAAAGATTTTAAATAAGCAGTAAAGTAAAACCCCTCAACCATGGTCACTTAAGCATGTAGCAATAGTCAAAAATATTAAAGAACATTATGCCTCTCTACCACAACTCCACCTTTCAACAACTAGCACACTCATCCTAGAAATAAACACATCATATGAATTCTAGGGTGCAGCACTAAAAGAAGATATAGATGAAGTAATCCATATTTGCAAGTATGCATCAAGCAAGTTTTCCCCCAATCCACTTAATTATCATAATACATACAAGAAGTTGCTTGCTATCATTAAAGGCATAGAAAAATTCATAGTATTTCTTCAAGAGAAAAGGTTTATAATCAGAAGCGACCTTAAACATATTAACAAGTACCTTAACATTAAGAACCTAAATAAAGTGGCTCATACTAGGTTAATTTCATGGGCCTTATTTCTTGTCAATTTTGAATTTGAAACACAATTCATAAATGGTAAGAGTAATAGCTTAGCTAATTTTTAAACCAGAGAGTTTAATCTCTCTACTACTGATTAAATATTTGAGTTTTCCTTGTTTGTATATAGATTTCCTTATTAGTGAAGGTCGGATAATGAGATCTACCCAGAGACTTCGAGCTTGCAGATCCAATGAGGTATATATGCCAGTCTTAGAACAAATATCTTGTAGAACATCTCATGAATCCTCATGGAATGAGTTTGTTGAAATAAAGCAAACCATTTCTCCATATTGTGAAATAATCCAAAATGTGTTCACTACATATTCCTCTGCTTGCTATTCACCTAGTGATTTTTCTCCTCATGTAAAGTTAACCTCTTATGTTGAAATTGACCTCTTGGATTTTGAAAACGTGTACCCTACTAGTACTCTCTAATGGCCTTATTATCAACCATATGAATTTCATATGTACAAAATAGAATTAAATCCTGCTGGTTTCCCATCCACCAACTCCACCTCTTTCTAGTCTTGGTGGTCAAAATTTGGTCATGCTCCTACTCATATCCCTATAGGATATCCAAGAAATTTGTTTCATAGGTTAATAGAATAGCATGGTGATTTTCTCTATTATGGCAATGCACAATCAAGAGGATGGCATTTCTTATACCAGAATGCTACACTTGTATATTTTTTGGTATCTTGCATCTCAAGAAGTATGGACTGAATGAATTCCTAGGGTTTTGCTTTCTACCAAGATATCTATACCTCTAATGCTTATGACATCTAGTTACAATGTCAAAATCATCAAATAGTTCCTCTTTCTTTGGAATTGTATCATCTAGATCAATAACTCTGGGAATATCGAGAATATTGCGAACATGAAAAGACTCTCTTCCTTGCTGGATCCAAAGCTAATAATGAGCACTCATGATCTAAATATGATGATGATGATGATTCTCTTAGTCCAAACACCATGCCATTGCCATAATTCTTGTACGAAAAACTAGTTTGCACTATAGATAGTGTTGTGTCCTATAGATAGTGTCGTTCCTCTAGCCACTATCTAAGATTTTTTTTTATCCTCTTGTTTTGTGCATAAGTGCATGATGAGTCATCATGCAACTTGAAGGGTTGAGAAGGATTCTCTTCTACTATAAATAGTTGTATGAAGCATCCTAAGAGGCATTGGGTTTGAGAAATTTGAAGTGTAGTGCAAAGCTCCTTTAAAGCATTCCATTCCCAAGCATCCCTTAGGCTTTGTTGTATGTATTCTTTTTTGTGCTTACAATAAAAAGTGTGCTTCTTAAAACCTACTTATGTTGATTTAAGTCTTTGAACAAAAGTGAGAGAGCAAGAGAGTGATCCAAGTGCACTAGTCTTCTAGGAAGTGAATCTTGCCTTAAGGTCAATCATTGTCTTTCCAATTACACTTGTGATGTACACTGGTATGGTTAAGTGTAATTAAGGCATCTAATTTTTATCATTTTGTAATTTTATGGTTTTGGTGCTTAAAGAGAAATAAAGTAGTTGGACTAAGTAATTTGATTTAACTAATTATCAAATGTCTAACTAGTCTTAACATAAGCATCCAGTCCCACTTCCATACACATCCTGAACCCATGAATATGCTGCTAAGCGACCAACTACTATGCTACTGGGCATACCAAGCAATAACACTACTAGGATTACCAAGTGAATATGTGTTACACTCGAAGTGGTCATAGTTGTGTGTTTAATCTATCTTGCTTAATCGCTTCATTAACTTAATTATTGGAAAAATTTAATAAATAATTGAAAGCAGTAAATAAATAATTGAAAACATTAAATGCATAAAAAATATTTAATTTATCCAAAGTATTGCAAGGTTTATTAGAAAGCTCATCTTCATTGCCACACACACTGTCGTGCTCAGGTCCAACAATGCTTGAATAAAGATCTATACACTCAATGACTCCTGCTCCGAACACTCGAGAGAAAAATTCTAACTCTCAAATAAACAAACTACAAGAGCTTCACTACTACAAAATCTCTATTACCATAAATGTGACTAGTAGGTGCATATTTATAGCCAAAAAAAAACACTACATCGATGGAGCCTCATCGATGCAGGATATGATGCATCAATTAGGCCTCATCGACGTAGCCAACCAAATTGTAACTCATCATCAATAAAATAAAATCAAGGGCTTAGAAGAAAGTCTTAATATAGCCAGCCAATATAGAAAAAAGAGCTTTAAAAAAGTTTAGCATTGAAGGATACATTAGTAGAAAATCATATAATTGAGACCTTCAAATACATTCAAGAAATGGCCAAAATGAAGTAGGAGATGGAAGAAGCAAAGAACAAAATAAACATTGATGCAATGCTTATGTAAAGCTCAAGTTATTAAGCTTTCATTAATAAGCTATATGGAAAATTAGCATCAAGAATAGGCTTATTTAAGAAGGTACTAATTTAAGAAGAGTTGTAGCACATTGATGAGCGACAAGGTACCCCTACACTCAACCATATGAATACGAGCACGTATGTGTGATCTGGTCAAACTCCGCAAATGAACTAGTTGTGGCACCTAGATAGTTATACATTGATCACAGTTCACTGTATTCCCACCTGGACTAGTATTTGCTTTGTCACGTATGTTTTAGTCCAGAGTGAGGTGTATGATGTNAAATATTAACTAAGAAAACAATAATAGATAATAAATAATTAAAACGAATTAAAAGTTAAGTGAATGCTACAATGATGGAGTAATCTCAATCTTTATTGTCGATCGTGTTCGTGTCCAAATATGTCACACTCGAACAAAGGTTCTATACAATTACAAGCATCACACTGTGGGCATGCACTTGGGAAAGAACTAAAAACTAACAAAAGACTCAACCCAAAGACTCCTAATGACTAACTCTTCTAATGCCCTTCTCCATGTGCCTAAGTGCTATATTTATAGGCTAACACAGGAATCACGATATCGTGTATATGATATCATATCCAGGTTGCGATATCGTGTACCCGATATCATGTCCTCAATCTCTGGGCTTGGCAAACTGCAATTCATCACACATCACTTGGGGAAACTCCTCAATGAAAATATTTAGGCTAGTGCTAAAATAGCTATGGAAATCCATAAATACTATAAGTCTTTTAAGAAAATAACATAGAATTTTAAAAACTTGTTGAATGAAGTCATTTTAGTTGTTACTAATGCAAGAATTAAGGGGATTAATGCTAAAAATAAGCTTTAATTTAATAAACACCAAGCTAGAGAAACATGTACAATATTTAGAGATTCTTTTTGGTTATGGGAAACTAATAAAATCATTGGAATAAGAAGCTCAAAATCATGAGGAACAAGAAAAGAATCATCTAACTAAGAATTTTCTAAAGTAAATTAATGACTACAACTTGAAAATCAAAAATATATTTGTTTAGTTAAACTTTATTAGCATAACTATTTAAAATTATACCTATATATACCCCTTTGATGATATGTAAAAAGAGAGGTGGACCTTGGGAAAGAAATTGAATAGAAGAAATTTGGAAGTTTTCTTATAAGATAATGGCTTTTTAATTAGTTAATTTAGCTTTTTCTTCTTTAAACCTATAAGTCATTCTTAAGTTTTTAAAATTTTTTGGTTATTTAGCTTAGCTTAATGTTTCATATTTAGTGGAGTTCAATAATTTCATAAATTACTTTATGCTCAATACAAGGATTAGTTTCTTATTGCTTTTTCTAAAGACTATGTAGCTCAGTTCAAGTGTTCACTCTTAATGGATTTTAAGCTCGTTCCTATATTATAAATGCTATGAGCTTAGATAATTTTTAACAATATGATCTTTAAAGTCTAGCTTTGTTTACCATTATTTTGTAATACTACATTGGAAAAAATGATAGGCAAATAGATCTAAGCTTGTTTATAATACAAGATAAATATTTATTGTTACTTTTGTTTAAAGAAATGAGGATACTAACTTGGTAATTAATCTTTAGAAAGCTTAAGTTCCTTATGGTTAAGTAGTTGAAAGAGCTAAAATTGTAAATATTATTTAATAATTTATTTGTAGATTTAGATTTTTTAAAAAACTCTAATATATTAAATTGTGTTTTATGAATGATTACCAAATTTTCTACATTTCTCATTTCATTAATAATAAGTGTTACTTTGCTATTGATCCAATAATAACTATCTTAATTTTTGGCCAAATTTTAAACTACCTTTGGTTTTATTGACCATTAAAAAATATATAGGGTATAGGTTATATATATACATACATACATACATACATACATATATATAAACAAGAAAGCCACAGACTCTATAATTAACAACTAAAACTATTTGGAGGTATTGATGTCTTAGTAGCACTAGAGACCAACAACCACGTAAAACACGTAATCACAACTACCAAGGAATGGTACCCTAAAATTGTCACCAATAATTGGTTTGGTTTATTATATATTTGGTTCACCTACTTAGGATGATGTAAGAGCTTTTCTTACAATATTTATGTGACAAAGATAAGTATTCAATGGTTAGATGTGTGCCACCATACAATAAGCATGTGTTCAACCTATCAACCTTGTGGATGTAGACCTAGATGGCAACCCATTATGACAATGTTTGGTACAAAGAATTTGAAGATAGTGATGACATTCTAAGTCAACATGTTGAAGACTTTGCAACTTAAGTATTCTATAGCTTACTTTAAGATGGTAGAAGTACTAACCCCTTTGTATTTTTGTTTTTATTAATTTAGCAAATGTGCATTAACCTCTTTATTAGGGTTTTAAGCTAGTAGATATCAACTATTGAATGGGTCATTGGCACATGGTATGCTTTATTTGGACAACTTTGTGTTTGCTAGTAAAACTATTTTTGTAAATAAATATTTTTTTTCTGTTTTTAATTTCAATTTATTTTAGATTATGTTTTAGAGAGTCTCGTAATAATACATTGGTTAGTTATGTTGGGCTATAGACCCTGTTATTAGATTTGGACATACACTTAGCTACTAGCTAACCCATAGGGATTACCTATTAGGCCCACAATGAGTGTAATCCAATATTATAATATTGTTTTTATTAAATTGAGAAATTATCGTTAGTTATATTTTCTTTTAAATTTTAATTTTTTAAATAGAATTATTTATTTTTCTCAACCATGACATATCCTTGTAAGCGTAAATATTTGTCAATATTTATAATAAACATTAAGTAATTTTAGTTTCAATATATAGAAGATAGAACCAAAGATAGAGACCAGGCTAATTTGGAAAGAAGCTAGATTTAGATCTAGATCTGCATTGTCATTTAGGACCTTGGTAACTTCTTTGCATCAAACCTTGTTTTAGAGTTTACATAGATCCCATCATTAATATTTAGTTTTACCAAGGGTTTGGAGCTTATTTTGAACATTCCAATATGCCAAGGGAAATTTTGGTACTTTGCTCTTTTTTTTAGGTTTTGGAGATTTGGCATTCATTTTTTCTTAGTTTTAGTTTGCTTAGCAACTATTTGATGAAAAGCTAGTATATTAGATCTAACTATTTTATGCATATTCTCCAACATTTAGCATTTTTATATGTTTATTCTTATTCATGGGATGTTAGAAATTGTTTTGGCTTTGTTTAGATTTTTTTGACTCTACTTTGATTCTACCAAATTTTTGGACTACAAAACTAGGATTTTAAACTGTAATTTCCATTTTTGATCACTGAGTCAAATCCAACCAATAATAGCCAAAAAGTAAAAAATACCTAACTCATCAATGTGGATCCCATGAACATCTTCTTGGTCATCAAAAACCCATCATGAGTTCATAAAAAATTTCAATGTTATTTTTGGATGCCACGTGTTAATATAAGTAGCTTTTGTAAAAGTAGCCCTTGCCTATCATATCCTAAAAACTATGAAAATATTCAAAAATGTAGTTTTTAGGACTTTCTAGAAAACCTAAAAGTATAAAAATAACAACTGAAAATGCCTTTAGGATTTTAGTTTCTCCTTCAATGCTTTTAGTTTCTAGAAAACCTAAAAGTATAAAAATAATAACTGAAAATGCCTTTAGGATTTTAGTTTCTCCTTCAATGATTTTAGTTTCTAGAAAACCTAAAAGTATAAAAATAATAACTGATAACTAATAATGCTTTAGGATTTTAGTTTCTCCTTCAATGGATATAATTCCCCCACCATCCAGGGCTTTGTTGAGGTGTGTGTGTGTGAATATTTTGATTTAGACTTTTCTAACAATTTTGTGGTGCTTACATAGGTTGAATTTATTAGTAAGGATTTGAATGCTCATCAGGTTTTCCTCTCTTAGTAAGTATTGTTCATTTATTTTTGTTTTTTTTTTTTTGGATTATGAATGATGGTGAAACCTTTTAGTTATTTTGTATTTTGATAATCCATTTATAATCTATCCACATTATTATTTTGTCATGTTTGTATATTTGGTGCTAACTCTTTGCATGTAACTATCCCATGTGCATGACTATCTAGCAACTTATGCTTACTCATAAGGGAGTATTTGTGCAAGGAAGTTTTCCCTTTTATTATGTGGATTCACCATTGGCATTCCCTCTATCCTTAATTGAGCGCTCTTTGCTTCATCTAATTCTATGTCATTCTATTTTGTAAAAAGCTAATCTGTGTGAACATTTGGTTGTGCCCCAACTTGGGGGACCTCCTCTAATACTAGTTTTTTTTAAGGTGTTTCCCGTGTGTCATTCCCAATGCTCTCAGTTTTCGGGGCCCGACACCACCCCCCCCCCCCCCCCCATAAGGGAGTATTTGTGCAAGGAAGTGTTCCCTTTTATTATGTGGATTCACCATTGGCACTCCCTCTATCCTTAATTTAGAGCTCTTTGCTTCATCTAATTCTATGTCATTCTATTTTGTAAAAAGCTAATCTGTGTGAACATTTGGTTGTGCCCCAACTTGGGGTACCTCCTCTAATACTAGATTTTTTTAAGGTGTTTCCCGTGTGTCATTCCCAATGCTCTCAGTTTTCGGGGCCCGACACCACCCCCCCCCCCCCCCCCATAAGGGAGTATTTGTAGTTAGCTTGCCCAACTTAGTTTTAGAGCTAATTTCTCTTTTGTTTTTATGTCTTCTAGGTAATTTAGTTAGTAGTAATAAGAAAAGTTAAAAGAAGAAGCTAATGCTTAGAAATAGTTTCTAACGCATTTTCAATCTTAGCTATTAGGTTACTAGTTTGCATGTTTTCTTCTAAGCTATGATGTCCAACTAGTATTTGGTATTATGTAATGCCTATTAATTAGCTACAAAGATTTGTATTTTTTTGTCTTTAATGTAGTCTTAACTTTTTTGTAGGTATTTATTTCTATATCATTGAATATTTTTATTTAGATTTATATACTATTTTTATCATTCTTAGAGCCTAATGCATTTTTTTGTTTTGTTTTTGTTTTATTAGCCTAGTAATAAGACACTTAATTTGGAAGCTCCAAGTCATGGATTCCATTCTAATAGATAATGCTAAGTTATATAAAGTTCTAATTAGACTATATATTTTGGGATGTACCTATGCTCTAATGGTACATTTAAATCATCAATCAATAAAAAGTCTATATTTACATTTATAGATTGTTAAAAATATTTGATGATGACACTTATGTTAAGTCCTTGACCGTGGACTCTATAGGAGTTGCAAGGGTTTTAGAAGATGGCAATGGAATATCTTAAGTTGACTCTTTTGTTGCACAATCAATAAACATCCTCTATAATTATACATGAACTTCATTATAGGTGGATAAAATATATGGTGACATCATGATGGTGACAAATGTAAGCTCATATCTCTTTATCAAATGAAATTTTAACAATTTCTTATCATGAACTATAAAGACTTCATTCACAACATGTTCTTGTAAACTGCTAATTGTAGCTTCTAGTTTGTTTAGCTTTGTGTTGAAGGTCTTTGTTAATTTACCTATTTGTGTTGTAAGATCCTTCACATTGTTTTAAAGTAAGTCAATATCTTCTTGAAGTTTAAAGGTCTTATTTCCATTATCAACTTATCACCCTCTAAGTCCATATTCTTCACCATCAACTCTTCCATCCTCCTTGTGAGTTCTACATCAATATTAGAGCCCATGTTCTTCCTTGTTTGTTTAAGTGTAGCTAATTCTTATGATTGTCTTCTAGAAAACCTTAGTGCATCCTTAACCTCCCTTTGAACTTTGCAAAAGCTTTGACATATTTTTACTTTTCCTAATAAAAAAATAATAAATCTTTATTTAACATCTTGTTTTCTACCAAATTTGCATCAATAATAGCTTTATTATTCCTCATCATTACACTGTAGGCTTCTACTCTGAAAAAATGTTCCACTGCAGTGCAATTCATGTACATCAAGTCATATAACAAATCCTTACTCACAATGACAAAGTTTATTTTTCAGAGCTAGCTAAGATCTTTATTTATCATACCTCTAATCACCATCGAAAATTCATCTACATTTAAATTTTTAAAATCTTTCCACACAACCTTATTATATAATGTCTTCTCCATGGAACTCTTCTCTACTAATGTCTTGAAGAAATTTACAATTGTTTCCAAATGAACAACCTTATTTTCAAAACTAGGCTGCTTCATCACCACATGCACTATGGATGGAGTCAAATAATCTTACCCAATATTGCTTTACCCCTGAGACTAATATCAAAAGGTTGTTTAATTTTTAAAATCTTAAGGTGGTCTACTCAGGCTTTAAGAAACAACCATGAAATTAAATATTTACTTTTACTCTTTATAATTGTGGTAAAATCCAAAATATTGGAATGATTAAACACTTTAACAAATGTGAAAAAAGGTAATCATAAGATAAGTGAGGAGATGATATTGTATAGTAAGATAGTGTTTGCCCCTTAATCTTCATCTTTAAAATTAACAACCAACCTACTTGGCTATCTTCCTTCACTATGGCATAGAGCAAACATAGCAAAGATGAACAAATAGCATTCTTGCTATCCTTCATAGCAATATGATAAGTAATGATATTTATCAATCTATAGTATGGCGTCTTGATCTATGAAATAAGGATCCTTGCAATGATGGTGGTATAGTCTTTTTCCCATTTAGCTTCACTTGCAAAACACTCCAATAACCAGTTCCTTGGAAATGTAACATTCTTCAAAGCATAATTAGCTTTCATCATCTAGAAGCAAAATCAGAGAAATCTCTTCTAGAGTTTAAAAAACCTCTAGGTATTTCTAGACTAATAAATAAACCAACCACTATTGTAGGTTGATGAGTGGCGAGGTACCCCTACACTCAACCATACGAAACGAGCATAGCACGCATGATCCGGTCGAACTCTGCAGACTAAATGCCTAAATGCCACAAGGAACACTTGGGGTTAATCGTTCGTTGTCTTCCTAGACTTACTTGTTGTTGTCACGATGTATGGTTAAGTAAGTCCGAGGTATATGATTTTTCTGGTATTTTTCGGTTTATCTCCTATGCTAAACAGTAAAGGGTTGAGAAACTAAAACTAACTCTAACTACAGCACTAAGTCCTAGCGTCAGCATCCGTTCCCACTTGCCGTACACACCCTAAACTGTACAACTGTGGCTACCAAA
>MNCI01032974.1:36208-46790 GCA_015680685.1 Gnetum montanum | reverse complement strand
CAAGGTTTATCCACAAAGCTCATCTTTATTGTCGTACACAACTTGGGTTCAGGTACAAAGCTGCTCGAATAAAGAACCGTTCACTTGGGGGACTCCTACTGTGAGCACATGGAAAATATTCTATCTCTGGGGTGATCAATCCGCCAGAGCTTCGCTACTTTACGCCTAGGATGAGAAATGAGGGAAGTGCCACCTCTTATTTATAGATATGGCAACAGACCGCGATATCGCATACGCGATATTGCAGGGAAGGACGCGATATCGCGGCTTGTGCAATCCGCATCTCATCATAGGTGTTGATAAAATTATCTACCACTACATCATTTTTCAACACCATAAACTAAACAAATAGTGTCAAGACAAACTTATCTAATTATGCACTATATCCATACTTCACCGACTCCATGGTCAAGATTAGGTCATAATAATGATGTTAAATGTTGACTTTCTTGGCCAAATATCTAATATACTCCTCTCTAGACAAAGTAGGTCAAAGTTCCTTATTTTATTGGACACCACCTCATAGTTTGTAGTTATTGCAAAATGTAATTTAACTTTTTTATTGCCAACCTTTACATTGAAGGCTTCACAATGAGAATTCCCACAATGACTCTATGCTTGTCGTGCTAGTGAGGGTGACAATGATGGTGTGTTACTTTGTATATGCTTTGATGATGTTGGTGACAAGGTATGTTTTCTTTTCAAAGAACCTATAACCTGTCCACATCCCCTAGCACTATAAATAGCTTGCCTAAAAATAGGGAAAAAAACTAGGGCTTTTTGAGATTTAAATTTAAATGGCAAAGATCATTATGTGCTTCAAAACAAATTCATTATGTATATTTCTTCTATCTTAAAATCAATTACTAAAACTAAAACTCTAACTAATTCAATAGAAATTAACAATTCATAAAATACATTTATTTTTTTAGTTTTAATACAAAAACTGTAAAATTTCAACTATGAATTCAATTATACTTATAGTTGCAAATTGATGGAATAAGATAAATTAAAATGTCAGTTGTTAGCTAGCAAAGAGCACTAATGTACTAAGCTTTCTCTTTGTGGTTTTTGCAATTTATTTGCAATTCAAAAATGAAATTCACTAGTTTTTTTTTTGTACGTACCCTAACAGTAAATGTAGCTAACTACCATAACACTGTAGGTTATTCATGGTGTTTGATGAGTGGCGAGGTACCCCTACACTCAACCATATGAATACGAGTGTTTCATACACAATCTGGTAGAACTCCGCAGACGGGCTAGTTATGGTATCTAAATAGTTACTCGTAGATTGCAGTTCGTTGTCTTCCCACCTAAACTAGTATTATCTTTGTCACGTATGATTTAGTCCAGAGTGAGGTGTATGATGTGTTCCTACACTAATGCTACTCCTGGGTATGATGGGAAATAATATTAACTAAGCTAGGAGAGAGAGAGGGTGAGAGAGAATCTAAGCTAGCCTAAGTGCGATGAGCATCCGTTCTTTAATCATCCGTACATATCTTCGACCTCATGCATGACTATTACTGGGATTACCAAGCGTAGATCCTAGGTATGCTACTGGGTTACCAAGTAGTCACACTTAAATGCTCGTGATCAAGTCGAACTCATTCTGCATTTAATAGGAGATAAAGGTAGAGAGATATTAACTACGAAAGCAATAAATAACAATAAAAATTAAATAATTAAACTAAGTGAATGCTGCAATGATGAAGTAATCTTGATCTTTATTGTCGATCATGTGCATGTCCAAGTACATCACACTCAAATAAGGATGTCGTACAATTACAATCACCACACTACAGGCATGCACTAAGAAATAATTCTAACTCTAAGAAGGAAAAACTGCAAGAGTTTGGGTAAGGAACTAAGAACTCCTTCCAAANTTTTGTGTCTATGTCCAAATTTTGTTTAATTCTCCACTACGGCATAAATAAATTCCCAGTCAGTCAATAATACCATACCTATCCACTGTGTAATCAATTGAACTTGTTCCTCACTTTCTTTGACTCAAGGATGAGTTGTTATTTAGTCGTGGGGGTATGATGAGTCATGGTCTATCAGGTCCTGTTATCAGATCCCTGTTATCTGAACCCTGATAGAAGATACCAAGTCNTTGAAGAAGCACTTGACGTTTCTCCTCTTCTATCCAAGGATTATGAGCCATCCATGCTAATATTCCAATGTTTAATGGAGTCGGCACTTTCCATGAACATGGCAGTTGCGATAACACTTGATTGGCCTTGACATGTTATGCTGCAAATAGCCGTCATTCCTGTTCATAGGCTTGGGCCCTAACCTCTCTACCTTTCGCTTGGATAGATTATGTAGTAACAGGAGTTCCATGATGAATGCTGAGTGATTGTGCCTCCTACTCTGCATGTTCTGCATGAAGTCCTTGGCCTTTGCCTCCCCCTGGTCATTCGGTTGCACCTTGAGAGGGTCCTCCTTATTGTCTTCTTTTAGGGGCCATCTATAATCACACAAAGATCAATTGTTAGTAAGGTTATTGAAAAAAGTTCAATGATTTCATACCTTACTCATTGCCTTTAATAAATGTTGAATTCTTTGCTTAGTGTGATTTTAGAGTTAGAAATGTTTTCAAGGAAGTTGCCCTAAAAGTTTAATGTCGGACCTGGTTTGTTAGCTGATACATAAAAGGACCTAGTTTTGAGGAACGTTTGATAAAATGATGATAAAGGAAAGAATAGATTTGGCAATAAAGTACTCAGAGGGTATAATATGATGTGGTGGTATGCAACAAGTACAAATTGCAAAAGTCATGCAAGTGGGTCCTCCCCAAAGTAGGTTCCAACCTATAATGCCCTTGCATAACCACACCTTAAAATGTCCATAGGCACTAGAAGGGTTAAATGTAATCCATACCAATTTCACAAAACACACACATGTAGATACCACCGGAATGAGGTAAGAATTCTACGCTATACGAGCAACGAGCTACAATTACATGAACAGCAAGATGAGACGGACTATAGAAGGGATTGTAGAGATTGCGACATGAGGTAACTGACCTAGGGCACAATGAATCCTACATGTAAAGCATGATTAATGTGTCATTAACCCGTCGTTCCAAGATTAGGACCAAGTCCATTCCTCTAATCAGTGACACCACATTATTTCATCCCATGATGAGCGACTATGAGAGTACTGGAACAACAAGGCGTATGATCACTTGGCATTTTGTTCAAGGGAGGAGTGATTTTTTGCTTTGTGGCACTTTCTTCATTTTTTTTCTTCTTTCTCTTTTTTTTCAATTGCTGAATCCATAGAAGCAGCCAACCTTCAGGCATGGATGCATGTCTTTCCAGTGGGACCCCCTAGAACAACATTGGATTTTTGAGTGCCTTTTGATTACTCTTACTCCCATTTTGCATTAGATCTACAAGGATCTTAGTACAACCACATTGCATGATAACTCCCATAGATGTCACCAAAGAGAATCCGCAAGTCCCCTTGATGTCACACCCTAATCATTCCCTCTTGATCCATCCTTCTTTATTCCAGATACAATGAACACAAAATTAATTTTAAGTTTTAAGAATGTTAAGAATATCATTGTACCCTCGAATAGAACCTCTTATTTGTATAATGGATGAGTGGGTGTAATGGGCTCATTGTCCAAAGAATTGATCACTTAAGACTCGATAACATAGAACACACCTCAACTAATGAACCACATGAGTGTTTTATTCGTAGATGAGATTACTTATAAAAAGATAAAAAGACAAAAAGATAAAAAGGTAGAACAAGAAATTGAAAAATGAAAAATTGGAAAACAAAAAGTTGTAAAATTAAATAAAATGAAAAGTAGGTGTTAATCCTGCTTGTTATTAGAATGGGAGGTATCCCCCATAACTACACGGTTGAGCATGGCAAGGATTAATAAATGAAAGATGAGGATTTTTGCATGTTGGAAATATTGAAACTCAGTCACACCTACCCCCTTGGGGTCCACACACTTGATTATAGTAATCATAGTGGGGAAAATTTATAAGATGTGGTTCCTGAATAAAGAGTTGACCCACTATGATACTTGGGACCGTAAGATGGTATGAAAGGATCAAGATGTCTCTCTCCATGGCTGTAATATGGTTCTTGGAGTGTTAATTGATGGCCCTGATGAAGTAACATGAGGCATTGGGTTCAAGGAGAAGGATGCACCACAATGTTGGACTTGTGCTACGTTGGAGAATGCAGTAGCCTTGGAACTGTATTGTCCCTTCCTACAGTCATGTCTAAATAAGGGATGCCTTCGATGTTGAGGAGGTCTCTCACTGCTGTTGGAAATAGTAGCACAAGTAACATTAGTGGGTTGTTGCTATGGTGCAGACACTTCAGGAATAGTTGGTGGCAATGTAGAAGGAGGGAAAGGATGAGAACGTTGAAATTTAGGAGAAGTGTAAGGTACACAAGGTGGTGGTTGTGTTGAGGACATGGGCTGATAGTACCACGGAGAATGATAATGCGACGAGATAGAGTATGTTGACCCATTTGGAGAAACAAGATGTTGGACTAGATAAGCATTTGGATTCGGATGATATGAAGGGTGTCTCCCATTTAGGGATGACTTCCCCCATGACTAGGATTGTTGCTACTATGATCAAACACAGTATCTCTATATGAACTCTGGGTGTAATGTGTTTCTCCAATGCTCATGTAAATGTAACAAGATTGGGAATTGGCCCTTGGCGTGATCATATAGGAAAATATTGCATTCATACGTATGATCAGAAGTTGAGCTCTTATTCTCCTCATCCCTTCTTTCTGAATGTCTAATGATATTTTGTCCTACTTCTCAGGTTGTCAAAACTCTATCTCCAATAATATTGATATATTCTCCACACTTTTTATGCGTCCGTTCTAGCATCTTATTGATCTTTGCCTTGATTTCTTCTAATGATTATTGTACTGGCAAAGATGTTTCCTCCTCCTTAAGATAGGTTGATTTCTCCTTTTTATGATTATGGACCTCTATTAAGTTGAGATTTTGGTCCCATTGATGTTTTTCAACACTCTCCCATCTAGCCATTTCTACTTCTTCTTTTACTACCCGCTCAATAAGCTCTTGGAATTGATGGGTTTGTAGTTCATATAGTTGACCTTGGGCATACATCCCTAGGGTCTCTCTTGTTTCATCATGAAGCCCATCAATGATATGATACATTAGCCTTTCCTAGAAGAACTCATGGCCTGGAAAGTTGTTTAACAGTGCATAATATCTTTCTAAGGCCATGTCCAAGGGTTCATGTTCTACTTGTTTCCACTCTTGGATTTGTTTCCTCAAGGCCGACACTCTTGTGTAGGTTTGATATCTTTCATTAAAGAGTTCTACCATTGTTGGCCAACGTCGTATTGAATTTGGTTTTAACGATCTATACCATACTTTTGCTTGGCCAACGAGTGTCATAGGAAAGAGCTTGAGTTTTTGCGTCGTTATCAATGTTGTTTCATGCACAGGCATCATAGAAGGCTTGTAAATGTTGTTGCAGATCTAAGTCCTAGCCTCCTGAGAAATTGGGGAAGTTGTTTAAATCAAGCTTGGGTAGGCGGCTCTCTTTATGATATCTACGGGAAATTTGAACCGCCTCCTGTATTTGCGTTAGGCTTGTAGTGGCCAGTAGGGGTTCATCGTCATTGAGTAAGTTATGCTTTCATGCATTGGGACGATGTTGCCTTCATTTATGTTTATAAGAAACCCCCACCTCATATTGCATACTCCAATCTTCATTGTCATATAATTCATTGGTTCTCCAATGAACTACCTCACTAGATGTGGCATTATTATAGTCTTGTAGGAGAGGCATGGTTGTGAAATTGTGTGTGAATTTGTATGTGACTTTTTGTAATTATTTCTTCCTAAAAGATATATCATTAATTCCTGTACAATGACCTTGTATGATATAACAAGCCTAGATAACTACCACCATCCCCGGCAATGGTGCTAATGATGAGTGGCAAGGTACCCCTACCTCAACCATACGAAAACAAGCATTTGACGCATGATCTGGTAGAACTCCACAGACGGGCTAGTTGTGGCATCTAAATAGTTACTCGTAGATTGCAATTCGTTGTCTTCCCACCTGGACTAGTATTATCTTTGTCACATATGATTTAGTCTAGAGTGAGGTGGATGATGTGTTCCTACACTAATGCTACTCCTGGGTATGATGGGAAATAATATTAACTAAGCTAGGAGAGAGAGAGGGTGAGAGAGAATCTAAGCTAGCCTAAGTGCGATGAGCATCCGTTCCTTAATCATCCGTACACATCTTTGACCTTGTGCATGACTACTACTAGGATTACCAAGCATAGATCCTAGGTACGCTACTGGGTTACCAAGTAGTCACACTTAAATGCTCATGATCAAGTCGTACTCATTCCACATTTAATAGGAGATAAAGGTAGAGAGATATTAACTACGAAAGTAATAAATAACAATAAAAATTAAATAATTAAACTAAGTGAATGCTGCAATGATGAAGTAATCTTGATCTTTATTGCCAGTCATGTGCGTGTCCAAGTACGTCACACTCGAATAAGGATGCCGTACAATTACAATCACCACACTGCAGGCATGCAATGAGAAATAATTCTAACTCTAAGAAGGAAAAACTACAAGAGTTTGGGTAAGGAACTAAGAACTCCTTGAAAAACCAAGTGTCCCACCTTTTATTTATAGGCTCACATAGTAACCGCGATATCGCGTACGTGATATTGCAGCTGCAATATTGTGGGTCCGATAATAGGGGTCCGATATCGGGACCTATCAAACTTGGTATCTTGTATCAGGGTTCAGATAACAGGGGTTTGATAACAGGGGTCCAATAATAGGACTTGACAGACCATGACTCATCAGTGTTGGTTAATGAAATCATTGTAGCTAATAAACCTCCTAATTATCTTTAATTTTTAATTAAATTTTTAAAATTTTATTTTTCATACTATCTTTACTTATCAAAGTACATTGATTTCCATAGTGGTACATAATAAGTACTAATTTTTTTTGAACCTATGTTATCGTAGGTTACAATGGTTGTGGAAAAACTCAATAAGCTTTAAATATTGATCATCATCAATATCACAGCACACTTTGATATATATGTAGAAAAAGCTATGGAGGCCAAGTATCTAGAGGTATCAATTTAGATCATGAAGATTGGAAGGAATTGATACTAGACTTATTGATTTATACCATAAATGAAGCTAAGTTTGATACCATTAGAAGTAGTAATCTAGAGTCCTGTGGATCATGTTATTTATTTTGACCATGAGATCGATAAAAGCCAACAAGAATATCATCTTGAATTTATCAATTCACATCAATAATTTGATTGAGTTTGACATGATTGTAGGTGGCTAACACACCATTCCAAAGTTATCGATCCATATCATAGCTATAGTGCAAGGAAACAATATCAAAAGTTGAAGCATATTGTAGATGCGATGAAGTTTGATATGCCAAGAACATAACTAGGATAGCATGGATATTATTAGACACCACAATTATAGAGATCTTTGATACAAAAATAAGGCTAGCAGAAGGATGTTGCATTTGCGAAAAGATCAAATTTCTTAATATTACAAGGGTATAGATTGATGTCAGTTCCTCTTATTTATATTGATATGATTGTATAGTTATCTCTCCTAGACTAATTGCTTTAAGATTATCACTTCCTCAAGTATAAAAATAGCCTTGTGCTTAGAAAAAGGGAAATGATTCATACCCCCTACAAATCCCAACTTATTTTGGAGCAATTCTTGGTTTCTGAAGAAGTGTTAAAAGAGCTAGTTAAACCCTATGATAATTCATCAACCATTAGAATCCATTGTCAGGTGTTGATGTTGCTACATTGTGAACACTACAAGGCCATATCATAGATTGGGTAATATCTCCCTTGTGCTCTTTGTAAATTGTATTTGTATTTTGGCTTCAAATTGACTTAATCATTAAATTTTCATTCTTGAACTTACATTATAAGTTAGGATGAGAATTTATGATTTGGATTATGAGTAATAGTCATAAGTGTGGAATTGAATTAGGATTGAATTTAATCACTTGTTTAGTCTTGATGTTTCTTTGACGTTTAGCTATTCCTCCAAGGATATGACTGTGAGTTGGTCATAGACAAGGTGACATTACTACAACAAAAGTAACCTAGCACTAAATTTTAGCTAGCTTATCAATAACCTACTTTGATATCATGTTAAGTTTTAGTGATTCTTAGATCATCAAGTCTAGGTTAATAAAAATAGTTTAATTATTATTTAAAAAAACTAAAATATAAATATGCACTATGAGTTATGAGGTGACCACAATATTATACATAAATTATATATATGATTAAATAGAGAAAGAGAACATGTAAATCACATCTATGTAATGTTTTGCTCTACTGCACATAAAGAAAGACATAATCAATTACTTATATAGGTTAAATAGAACAATCATGTCAAATGAATGAATAGACATGACCAATAGTTAATATTAGTAAAAAAATTAAACTATACTTAATGAACTATCATAAATGAATATCATAAGACATTAACACCATAAACAGTATTGTACATCATGACAATGTATAATAATAAGTCACAGTGTTACAGAATATAGACACAAACTAACATGTTAAGCTTACTAAAATACACCAAATATTTAATAAATTTCTACATGTAGTTGCATCTTATGTTACACTATGTGATGTATAGGACTCCTTTCTTCTTAATCTACTTATGTTCATTTTTCTTGGAAATTTCCAGACATAGATCCCAGATTCCTAGCTTAGTATCAATTGTGTTTAGTCAAGCTCTTATCATAATAATGAAAGGTCTCCTTTGTAATTATCTACAAGGATTACCATAAAATTTGCTAGATAGGAATATTCTTTAATGATGGTCATATTGTCCTTCATCTATCCGAAGGGAACAGCAATGGACCAATCTACAAGCTTCAATCTGATGTTGCACTTTTTCAAGGGTGATAAGTTTTATGATTTATACATTTCTTGAAATATTAAGTTTATACCAAAACTTAATTATAATATAGTCTTGCACAATTCATTTCCTATAAATAAAAAATAAATTATAAGGCTTCTAGGATCATTTCATTTCTTGGGAAGGTTACCTACTTTAATCAAGTGAGTGTCAGCATGACCTAACATGATAGTTTATGCATTTGAACTTTCGTTTGAAGGTAGCTTAGGTGAGTGATTAAAGGTTGTTAGCATTGATGTAAACTCTACAGTCACTAATGCTTCCATAGGTTTAGGTAGACTAGTACATCTAAAGAAAGAACACTTCAAAGGCTTACATTTAAAATTACTTGAACTATCATCCACTTACATGTTCATAGCTCTAGTAGCATTTTTGGTTATGGCTAAGGAGGTATTCCACCTTGCATTTATGAAGCTAACGCTAGAGAAAAATGAGTATGTGATGGTTGAGGATGCCTAAGAGATAGATGTGAAAGATAGAAATGTGATTTAACTCTTAGAGTGAAAGGCCTATGGTATTTATGTGGATGGTAATAGTGGAGGGAATGGGTTTGAAAAATTGCACAACTAGGAGAGACAGGTTGTTGGACATCATAACCATATGGAACTAACTACTTGAAAGGATACTACAACCTTAGTGGTGATATTTCTCATGAATATTAGTTTTGCTACTATTGACAATACTACACTTAAGGTTGACGAGTTGCACTTTGTGGTATTATTAATTGTAAAAATGCATGTAATTGACTTGTGGGTAAGGCAATCTCCTAGGCATATTCTTTTGATAAACTTTGCATTTAATGCATATAATTTTAAGTTTTATAGATGTAACATCACAAGGTAACATCCCTTAAGATGTTTATACTATTGTACTTCACATTTATGATCTTCACTTAATCTAAGTTAGCAACCTTCTGCACAACAACAACTTTTCCTTTTTACCTATATATGTTCTTTTGTTTTACCTTGTCTTGTACAAGTGCTTGCTTTATTTTCTGATCTAGTGTCTTAGTTATAGTTGTAAATTTTTCATCTACTAAGTTCCACATTATTTAAACCTTTTATGTAATTTTTAAAATTTATTTTTTGTTTGATAAAGTCTTTCACTAAATCATCTCGTGGATGGGATATTCATTCTCCCATGCATCACATGCATATACATCCCTTTTATGAATAGAGGGATCTCTATTGTACTCTTCTACACTTTCTTTTTTCTTTAATAATCCTTCTTTTTTGGCTATGTGGTTAGTTAATCTTTAGATTCAGTTGGCCCTCATCTCTAAAATCTCTCTTAATTATAGACACCAAGAGTTCCCCTACTTGTTTTAATAGCCCATTTATGATGTATCTCAGTTATTCCCTATGGGAAAAGATATGACATGAGTATTGATGAGTGGCGAGGTACCCCTACACTCCACCATACGAATACGAGCGTACACGCGTGATCCGGTCGAACTCCGCAGACTAAATGCCTTAACGCCACAAGAAACACTTGGGGTTAATCGTTCGTTGTCTTCCCAGGCTTGCTTGTATGTGTCACGGTGTATGGTTAAGCAAGTCTGAGGTAT
>MNCI01032974.1:22467-35492 GCA_015680685.1 Gnetum montanum | reverse complement strand
GACGCGATATCGCGTACGCGATATCGCAGGAGAAGACGCAATATCGCGTCAGCTGTGATATCGCGTACGTGATATCGCGGCCTAGTGTAAGTCACGTCTCATCATACCCCCATGACTGAATGAAAACTCGTCCTCGAGTTCCTTACAATGATATCAGGTAGGTATGGGATTATTAGGGAAAATGGAACTAATGGGATGACATGTGAACGGTCCTTATTACAAGACTTGACAAAAACTGGTGTTCATGACAACATGGGTGAACACCTTATTACAATGACATCAGGCCACAGTTGGCAGCTGAGAGAAAAGAGGAGAGAGAATAGAAGAGAAGAAAGAAGAAGAGTCTTGTTGCTGCCAACGCCGAGATTGCGCCTTTCGTTGTCCATCTATAAGCGCATTATCAACTCCATTCCTTGCATGCTGCTTCCGCTTTGCTCCATTCCAAGTGTCTACTCCAGATCCATTTCGTTGTTGTATGATTGCCATCTGCACACACAACACCATCATATATTAGCAAGGGTAATTGAATCATTAAGTAAAGCATACCTTGCTTCGGTTTAGGCTCACTGGCTAAGGTGTGGTATGGCTGATATGGATCTGGGAAAATATAGATGATGACTACCGAAGGTATAGGGGTAAGGAAGAAAAACGAAAAAATCCGGGGCTTAGGATAAAAATCGAAAAATCAGGCCCCGTACCCCCATGACTAATCGCGAACCTCCGGTAGCGTTAGAATGGAAAGAGAAAAGGAATAGGAAGGATAGGTAAAAAGGGACAACTATGGCATCAAGAAAAGGATGTCATGATGGAAATGAACAAAAAATGATAATTAATTGCAAAACGTTAAGGAAAAGAAGTTAACTAGTGTTCCAAATAGGAATGTCAGTGGGTCCTCCCCAAAGCAGGCTCATGCCCTTAATGCCCTGACAATCCCACATTCAAAGAGTCCGTAGGCTCGGGGAATGTCCTTTGGAAACAAGAGTTAAAGTCTTAACCGTAAGAATTTACCAAAAAGAAAACAAAGCATCAACCAAAGTATATACAATGATACAACCGGCAATGAGGTGAACAATGGAGAGAAGGATGGGAAGAAGAGAAGTGGAATGGAATCCCAAGAACAAGGTGGTGTACAGCCCCTTGTGTGTTTCATGATTAATGTGACTTGGCGAATCTCATTCCAACTCTGGCCTCAAACCAACCACTTCCAGTGACTTCGCATCAATGCAGTTGGTTAAATCATCCACTTGGGTAACAAGGATGCAACTTCGAGAAGCCACCACCATTCCGACGAAACAACAGAGAGAATGGGAAGCGAGAAGGGCCTTAGTTAGAGGGAACACTTTGGTTCCATAACCAGTGCTTGCAGCCCAAATTTATTCCGTCTAAGGGGTGTGCTTTGAATCCTCACTTTTAGCTTTTTAGCTTTTTCACTTTTTTTTTTTTTTTTTGTCTTTTTTTTTTTGTTTTGTGTTTTTATGCGTGGGGACCACACCATGCAAAGACTTCTTTATTTTTATTGTCTCAGCTTCCGATTATTGGGTTACATCGGAACGGTAAGAAAACCCAAGAAGAAAACATCCAAGCACCCAAGTGAATGACCAACACAAGAGCACCAAGTTCCCTTGAAGTCACACCCGTTTCAAATCCTTGAGTCCTTCCTTAGTTTGAGAAATGCCCAGTCACTGGTTCGTTAAAGTTCTTATTGGAAGGGAACTGTACATTTCCAAGCCAAGGGAAACCATAGACTTGATGGATGGATGGATGAAGTGATCTCATTGCCTGCCATATCAAAAGAACATACCTTAGTATCAACAATGTAACTTAAAGGTAAAAACCAAACATTAGCAATTAATGAAAAACAGTTCATCCCATCGGCCCGAACACTTATTGGGTGACGAATTTACATGATGGATGACACACACACACACACACACAAAAAGATAGAAAAATATAACGATGTTGTAAAACAAAAACAAGAAAAGTTAAAGAAAGTTGTAAAACAAAAATTAGAAAAGTTAAAGAAATTGTAAAACAAAAATGTGAAAAACAAAAACGTTGTAAAACAAAAACGTGTAAAACAAAAACTGAAAAAGAACTGAGGGCCCCATATGATTAGCATAGGTGGCCATCTCCCCCATGACTGAGTTGTGAGGGAGAGATCCGAAGTAGTGAGCGCCTATTTGAATTTCTAAGCAGTGCCCAACTTCTCCCAATTGATGATCTTAAATTCAGGGTTGGAAGTTGGCGACGCTCACGTTCCAATGTGTCTATGCCACGGTTGTTGGCATGAGTTGCCTCAGTTCGTTCCATGCATATTTGTTTGCTCTTATGAGAAGCTGTCAACCACGGGGTGTCTACTACTTCTTGTGTGGTTGCTACATACAGGCATCTTTGTTGCAGAGTTTCCTGGGCACACCTGTGACATGGAGACATTTCCTCCGTGTCATCACCCGATGAATCACTGTATGTGATGCATGGAACTATCCTCTTCTCGATCTTTCCACATATGTTTATCTTGGAGATTTCCAAGGAAAGATCACGGATCCTAAGGCATGCATCTACTGTGCTTAGCCATGCCCTTCCCATTATAATTGGGAAGTCCCCTTCGTTGTTGTTAACATCGATCACTAGGAAATCCGCTGGGTAGGACCAACCACACACAGTGGTGATAACGTCCTCCACCAAACCCAAGGGAATAGTGATGGACTGGTCTGCCAGCTCTAGTTGGATGTTGCTCTTCTTAAGTTGGGGCAGGTTCCAGGCGTGATACATCTTTCGCGAAATTAAGTTGACTCCGGAACCTGAGTCAAGAAGAGCTCGATGTGGTGCATTCCCAGCGATCTGCAAATGAATAAAGGGACTCCCAGGATCAGTTAGTTTCCTGGGAAGGTGGCCTACCTTGATCCAGTCAGTTACGGTATGTGTTAGCATAACCGTATGCGTTACATTCCCTTGGACTGAAGGGTGCTCCGAAGTGTTAGTAGTTAGAGGCCTATACATATACCCGTCCGCTTGTTGTTGCGAGAGCCTATCCGGGCTCCTAGTTCTGAAAAAGGGTCTCCTTTTTGTACAGTTATCGCCAGAACTAGTGTCCGGTTGGATATTTACACTCTGAATATTTACAGATCTCGCGGCGTGACGTTGCTGCGGTTGGGTAGGTAATTCCCCTTGCATTGTTGGAGCAGGAGGTGTTATGGGAACTACTTGAGGAAAAGGTGCGGGTGGAGTTAGAGGATGGACAGAATGTGGAATGTCTCCCGGAGGAGAAGGAGTCCTTCTGAAGTACTCCCGAGCGTAGTAGTGACGGCGTGGAGTGTGACTCATAGCGTCACCTGGAGAAACTGGCTGCTGCACATAATAACCATAAGGATCAGGCTGCCGGTAAGGGTATCGATGTGTTGGCTGTGGCATCCCCCATGACTGTGGGTATTGCCACTGCTGATGTTGCTCGATGGGCTGCGGAGGTGTTCCACTTGGATAATACGTCAAGGGTTGGTGGAACTGCCTCGGGTTACCTTGTGGATAAGGTAACCTTCTGGGTGTTTGCCGTTGATTAAGTCTTGGATTTAATGCATACACCCCAGACTCCTGCAGATGTGAGATGATTGGACAACATCCCTTAGGATGGTCATAATAGCAGACCTCACATCCACCGTCATTGTCTGAATCAGAATTTTCAGCCTCATCGGAGTTAGAGATTTTTCCCTTACCCTTGTTATGTGCAGGGTTAAAGTTTCTCCGCATGTTCTTGCTTTTATCACTACTTTGCTCATCCTTAGACTCTTCTACTATTTTCAGGACTGTTTCTATTCGTGAGTCTAAGGAATCCCACATTTGGTCTACCTTAGCCGATACCTCCGTTGTTAACTTTTGGATCGGCACAGTTTTCCTGTTCACCAACTCTTCGAGTGGTGACTCATCCTCCTCATCACAGAATTTCACTCCCTTCTTACGAAGGGAGGGATCACGGTTGTATTCCTCCGCACTTTCTCTTTTCCGTAGCTCACCCTCTTCTTGCGCTACTTGTTCCAACAATACTTCAACTTCATGGGCTCTTAGTTGGGAGAGTCTCCCTTGGGCGTAAGTCCCAAGAGTTCTTCTCGTTTCATTTCGTAGCCCATCCACGAGGTGGCGAAGTTGATCCCGCTTAGCGTACCCATGGCCCGGGCAACGATGTAGCAATGTGTAGTAACGGGCCATGGCAGCATCCAAGGATTCATGAGCTCCTTGTTTCCAGCCTTGGATCTGCTTACGCAAGTTAGACACTCTGGAGTACGTTTGATATTTGTTGTTGAACAATTCGAGCATCGTACTCCACCTCCTGATGGTTTCCGGTTCTAAGGACCGGTACCAGCTTTCCGCTTCTTTAGTGAGTGTCCTTGGGAACAACTTGAGTTTCTGCCACTCATTGTCTATGTTCTGCAAGGCACAGGCGTCGTGGAATGCCTGTAAATGATGTTGAGGATCAGCGTTGTATCCCCCTTCAAAACGTGGGATATTATTTATATCCAAACGCTTGATCCTACTGTCTTTCAAATGCCTTGTGGGAATCCTAACTGCCTCTCTAATGTCAAGCATACTTCGGGTTGCGAATAGGGGTTCGTCATGATCATCTCTTTCATGACGTCTGTGATGTCTACGTTGTGGTTCCCTATTCTCCCTACGTCCTTGTCCTTGTCCTAACTCCTCTCGACCTTCTTGTCGAGGCATTTCATCTCTTCTACCTTTACTTTCCGCGTTATGCTCATGGTGGCTGCGCCCAGATGTGGAAGGAGAGGGTGAATGATGTGATGAAGGGGAAGAAGAAGGGGATCCATCACCATGGTGATGTTTCTTGCCTTCTCTTCGGCTGCTTCGGCCCCGATCGTTGTGACGATCTGCATGTCTGTCATCAGTGTGAGTGATTGTTCCTGCCGTGAACAGCTTGTGCTCACGGGGATCAGAGCCTGGAATGTGTATCGTTGATCTAAGGCCCTGATGCCTAACCTCTTCACCAGAGTGAGGAGGAGGAACATCATTTTCTAAGAAACCCGTTGTGAGGGGTTCCTCGTCTCCTATTTCACTAATGACGTGGGAAACCTTGCCCTTCAGTAGTGAATGTTGGCTCTCCTGCCTTGCATCCCGAATACGTTGGGCTTTTGTGGGACGATAATCCCTCAGAGTGTAATCATCCGCAACGTATTCAGTAATCAGCTCTTGCATGCCATACCGTACCAAGGCACGGAAAAGCATGTTGGAAGCAGAGCGATCTGGGGGTAACACAATGTTACCTTGCATGTCTCTCCACCGCAGTTGCTCATCTTGATGGAAAACAAAGGTAAAATCTGGCACATACTCATCGGGATGAGTATATGTGACCTTAGCCTGTTGAGGACATGGTTGATTGCGGTTATGTGTATGATGCTGACTTTCTCCTGTATTGTCCTTAGGTGAGTTGATTTCGTGAGAAGAAGCCATTTTTATTGGTGTGCAACTTCACCGTTATTTTTTGTTCTTTATTAACTGATTAACCCTAAGGTTCGTTTTAAGCTCACAACGATGTGAGTGATATCCCTTATGTTAAATTGGCGAAAAAACACTTAGTCCCCGGCAACGGCGCCAATGATGAGTGGCGAGGTACCCCTACACTCCACCATACGAATACGAGCGTACACGCGCGATCCGGTCGAACTCCGCAGACTAAATGCCTTAACGCCACAAGAAACACTTGGGGTTAATCGTTCGTTGTCTTCCCAGGCTTGCTTGTATGTGTCACGGTGTATGGTTAAGCAAGTCTGAGGTATGTGATTTTTTTGGTATTTTCGGCTTATCTTCTATGCTACCAGGAGAAAGGGTTGAGAAACTAAGCTAACTCTAACTAAGGTCTAAGTCTAAATTAACTAGCGTCAGCATCCGTTCCCACTTACCGGACACACCCTGAACTATGCAACTGCAGCTTACCAAACGCTAATCGTTACTGGGATCGCCACACGTAACGCAAGTGCTCGAAGTGGTCGTACTGAGGCACCTATTTAGCCTACGTGTGATAAGCAGCCGATTCCTTAGCCAGCCGTACACACCCGTGGGTGCTCGTAACTAAGTCGTACTTATCACACGATCTAGCCTAGCAATGAGCAGCCGATTCCTCAACTAGCCGTACACATTAGACCCGGGAGTTACCAAGCGCAGAATCCTGGAATACGCTACTGGGTTACCAAGCATCCAATGCTCGTAATTGAGTCGTACTCATGCATTGCGTCAAGCAGCCGATTCCTTGACTAGCCGTACACGTCCGTAGACGCTCGTAATCAAGTCGTACTTGAACGCACTAGGAAAGCAGGAAATAAAGCAATAAATGAAACCACGTGCTGCAAGGTTTATCCAAACAAGTTCGTCTTTATTGCCGTACACAACTTGGGTTCAGGTTACAAGCTGCTCGAATAAAGAGCCGTTCACTCTAGGACTCCTACTGCGGGCACATGGGGAAAAATTCTAACTCTGGAGTGATCAATCTGCCAGAGCTTCGCTACACTAGCCAGGATTGGGAAGTGAAGGGAGTGCCGCCTCTTATTTATAGAAATGGCGGCGGGATGCGATATCGCGTACGCGATATCGCAGGAGAAGACGCGATATCGCGTACGCGATAT
This sequence comes from Gnetum montanum, assembly GCA_015680685.1. Lineage (NCBI taxonomy): Eukaryota > Viridiplantae > Streptophyta > Gnetopsida > Gnetales > Gnetaceae > Gnetum > Gnetum montanum. The sequence goes on along the minus strand of MNCI01032974.1, from coordinate 28,866 downwards.
CGAGGCCTAGTGTAAGTCGCGTCTCATCAAGTATCTATGCAATAAAGAATAATACCTATTAATGAATTGTGATTCATCTGGTTGCGATATTGGGTAAGCAATATCGCACCCAACAACGATATCGAATATATGATATCATGGTTCTGTGTGAGCATATAAATACACATGTAGGCACATGGGAAGAGTCAGTTTTTAGGAAGTCAGTTTAGTGTTAGAATAGAGTATTTTTATCACTTTTTTTCTCTCAACCCTTTCTTCCTAGTGCATGCCCACAATGTGATGATTGTAATTGTACGGCATCCTTTATTCGAGTGTGACGTACTTGGACACGCACATGACCAGAAATAAAGATCGAGATTACTTCATCATTGCAACATTCACTTAGTTTAATTATTTAATTATTATTATTATTTATTACTTTCATAATTAATATCTCTTCACCCTAAACTCCTTAAACGCAGAATGAGTACAATTTAATCACGATCATTTAAGTGTGACTACTTAGTAACCCAATAGCGTACCTAGGATCTCTACCTGGTAATCCCAGTAGTAGTCATGCATGAGGTCCAAGATGTGTACGGATTATTAACAAATGGATGCTCATCGCACTTAGGCTAGTTTAGATTCTCTCTCCCTATCTCCTCTTAGTATAACTCTCTCCCCCTTTTCCTTCTAGCTTAGCTAAGGTTATTTTCCATCGCCTCCAGGATTAGCATTAGTTTAGGAACACATCATACACCTCACTCTAGACTAAACCATACATGATAAAGCAATTACTAGTCTATGTGGGAAGACAGCGAACTACGATCAACAAGTAACTATCTGGATACCACAACTAGCCCATTTGCAGAGTTCGACCAGATCATGCATGAAATGCTCGTATTCGTATGGTTGAGTGTAGGGGTATCTCGCCACTCATCATTGGCGCCATTGCCAGGGACGGTGCTAGTTATTTAGATTAATTACATCATATAATATTTCTGTAACAAAGTATTCATGATACATCTTTTAGAAAAGAAATTAATTTCAATTAAGTCACACACAAATTCATACACCATGTCTCTCTCTCAAGACTATGATAATATAACAACCAGTAAGGCAATTCATTAGAGAACCAATGAATTATATGATGATGACGATGAAGTTTGGGGTACCCAATATGATATAGGGGTTTCCTATAAGCATAAATGAAGACAACATCGTCCCAACTCATGAATGTGTAACCTACCCAGTGACGATGAACCCCTACTGGCCACTACAACCCTAATGCAAATACAAAAGGCTGTTCAAATATCCCGCAGGCATTGTAAGGAAAGCCATTTACACAAGCTTGACTTAAACAACTTTCCTAAGTTTTCAAGAGACTACGATTTAGATCTACAACAACATTTACAAGCCTTCTACGATGCCTGTGCATGGAACAACATTGATAATAAATGGCAAAAACTTAAGCTCTTTCCTATGACACTCATTGGCAACGCAAAAGTATGGTATAGGTATTTAAAACCAAAATCAATCTAACATTGGCCAAAACTGATAGAACTCTTCAATGAAAGATATCAAACCTATGCAAGAGTGTCAGCCTTGAGAAAAAAAATCCAAGAGTGGAAACAAGCACAACATGAACCCTTGGACAAGGCCTTAGAAAGATATTATTTATTGTTAAACAACTTCCCAGGCCATGAGTTCTCTGAGGAGAGGCTAATGTACCACATCATAGATGGGCTCTATAATGAAACAAGGGAGCCCTAGGGATGTATGCCCAAGGCCAACTATATGAGCTACGAACCCACCAAATCCAAGAGCTTATTAAACAGGTAGCAAAAGAAGAAGGAGAAATGGCTAAATGGGAGAACGTTGAGAAATCTCAACAGGCCCAAAAATCAACAAGGGGCCATGATTATGAAGAGGAGAAATCAACTCACCTCAAGGAGGTGGAACCACCTTTGCCAACATTGCAATCATTGAACAAAATTGAGGCAAAGATCAATAAGATGATGGAATGGATGCATAAAAAATGTGGACAATATGCCAATGTTATTGGAGATAGAGTCATGATGAACCAAGAAGCAGGAAAAAATACCCTTAGACAATGAGAAAGAAGGGTTGAAAAAATAAGAGCTCAACTGCCAATCATATGTATCAATGCAACATTTTCCTGTATGATCACCCCAAGGGCCAATGTTCAATCTTCTCACATTTACAGGAGCATTGGGGAAGAATGTTACATCCAGCGTTCGTGCATAAATACTATGTTCAATCATAGTGGCAACAATCCTAGTCATGGGGGAGGCCATCCCCAAACAAGTTATATCCTTCATACCATCTGAACCTAAGTGCTTATCAAGTGCAACATCCTATTTCTCCAACCGGGTCAACATCCTCTATCTCACCACATGATTATTATTCTCCTCAATACTATCAACCCATATCCTCTCCAACACAACCACCACCTTGGATACCTTACACTCCTTCTCAATTTCAAAATTCACATCCTTCACCTCCTTCTACATCGCCACCAAGTGTTCTAGAGGGTTTTGCACCACAGCACCAACCCATGAACGTTACTTGTGCTTCTACTATCAATAGCAGTGGGAATCATCCACAACATCATAGTCATCCCTTCTTTAGACATGACCATAAAAAGGGACACCACTGTTCAGAAACCACTGCATCCGTCCACTCAGCACAAGTCCAACACTATGGTGCACCTTCCTCTTTGAACCCAACACCTCATGTTACCTTAGCAAGGCCACCACTCAATACTCCAACAACCATGGGGCCCAATGAATATAGCCACATGGGGAGACATGTTGATCCTTCCATACCATCTTATGATCACAGGTGCCATAGTGCATCAACCACTCATCAATTGACTACATCTTATAAACTGCCCCACTATGCTTACTCTAATCTAGTGTGTGAATCCCAATGGAATAAGTATGACCAAGTCCCAATATTTCCAACATCCAAGGATCCCAACCTTTCATTTATTAATTCTAACAATGCTCAACCATTTAGTTATGGGGGGTATTCCCCATTCTAACAATAGCAAAATTAATAAATGTTTTTCTCTTCTTTAATTTTACAATTTTTTTCTAGTTTTTCATCTTTCAATTTATTGTTTTGTCTTTTTGTCTTTTTGTCTTTTTATGAGTAATCTCATCTACAAATAAAACACTCATGTGACTCATTGGTTAAGGTGTTTTTCTATGCTAACAAGTCTCAAGTGACTAATTATTTGGACAGCAAGCCCACAACATCCATTCACCCATTCTATTAATATGAGGTTCTACTCTGGGTACGATGATATTCTTGACATCATTAAAACTTAAAGTAACCTTGTGTTATCATGCCCAAAGTGAAGAATGATGGACTAAGAAGGAATGGCCAGGGTGTGACATCAAGGGGACTTGTGGATTCTCTTTGGTGACATCTGTGGGAGTTATCATGCAACTTGGTTGTACTTAGATCCTTGTAGATCTAACGAAAAGTGGGAGTAAGAGTAATCAAAAGGCACACAACCAAATAATAATAATTCTATTCTAGGGGATCCCACTAGAAAGACATGCACCCATGCCTAAAGGTTGGTGGCTTATCTGGCTTAAGCATTCCTTCAAAAAAACAAGTGCCACAAAGCAAAATCACTCCTCCCTTGTACGAAACACCAAGTCATCATATGCCTTACTATCATGGTGCTCTTATGGTTGTCCATCATTGGATGAAGTAATTCAATGTCACTGATGAGAGGAATGAACTTGGTTCGGATCTTGGAGTGACAGGGAAATGACACACTAATCATGCCTTACATACAGGATTCATTGTGCCCTGAGTCCATTACCTCATGTCCCAATCTTTGCAATCCCTTCTACAATTCACCTCACCTTGCTGTTCATGTAATTGTGACTTGTGACTTAGGTAGCATGGGATTCATATCTCATTGTAGTGATATCTACATGTGTGTGTTTTTTGAGATCAGTGTGGATTACATTTAACCCTTCTAGTGCCTACAAACATTTTAAGGTGTGGTTATGTAAGGGCACTATAGGTTGGAACCTGCTTTGGGGAGGACCCACTTGCGTAACCCTTGTAATTTGCACTTATAACACATCTCCTACACATTATTTAATACCCTCTAAGTATTACCAACGTTCTTCTTTCCCTTATCATCCTTCTGGCTCAAACGTTCCTATGAGCTAACACATGTCCTTTTTCCCCTTACTCTTCATGATTTTCATTGTCAGATTTTACACCATTATACTCTTTGTGCCTTCAGGACTAGTTTGTATTACCCTAGCCTTTACATTGACCTACACATCCTCAATTTATACCTTGGAGTTTCAAAAAATTTAAAAATTTTGTAATTTTTTCAAGTGCCCTATTTTGATAAGATGCGATATCGGGTCCCCACTAGCAGGTACGTGATATTGCATCCTTAAAATCTATATATATGGACCCCCCCCCCCCCCTTACCCCACGCATGTCAACATCATTTGCAACTGTTCACACAAGGGAAGTTTTTCAAATTTTCTTCTACGACTTGCGATTGCACATCTCTTGCTTCGATAAACATAACTCGCTCGTTGGTGCTCCGATTTTCATTCCGTCTAAACCTACTTGAACCCAAAGTGTTCAACTTAGTCATGGGGGAGGGGTACATGCTGAATTGCATATAAATTTTTTCAAGGACACTATCAAGGGTAATTAGTTATAAAAATAATAAACATGTGCCAAAAACAATTGCATCTCCTTATCTATACTAGGAAATTAAACTCTGAAACCACCTAAGCAAAGTGGACCAAATATTAAAATCTTTTAGGGACATTTCCATAAAAATTCATAACTCTAAAATCACATAGAATCAAAACAAACTCATTAAGACAAGAAGTAAGGTATAACTTAACTTTGGTAAGCAACCTTACTAATGATTGGCCCCGTGTGATTGCAGATGGCCCTAAAGCATGGATAACAAGAAGGTCCCTCTCAAGGTGCATTTAAGCAACCCAGGAGAGGTAAAGGATAGGTTCTTGCCAAACAACACGTAGAGCAGGAGGGGTAATCATTCAGTATCCATCAAGAAGGCCCTGCCACTGTACAATTAGGACAAGCAAAAGGAGGAGCTACTGCAGCACTTGAACCAGGACAACGCCTCACATTGTCCCTGGAATGTATCCAGGCCATTCGTGAAAGGTCCACATCAGCTGCAGTGATCGTGGAATTGAACTTTAGACCTTTCACAAAATTTTCTCCTAAGGCCATTAGGGACTACCTCAAAGGATCCCCATTATGGCCTATCCTCTCCAAAAGTGGTGCCTGGTACTTAGGAGAAACGTACCAATTCTGACACAATAAAGAAGAAGGTACCACAGTTGACATTTGTGGTGTATCTGTTGATTTTTCCATCAAAGCCATTTCAGAAGTGTTAAACCTTCCAAATATAGGGTCAAAGGTTACTCATATGTCTACTCACTCTGATGCTAATGTGTGATGGGTTTGGTTAGACAGGGCGTATGATAAGAAGATAAGGCCTATGGAGAGTTAACGTTGGAAGAGAAGATATACTTTAAAATTGGAACTTAATACCTCTTTTCCACAAAACGATTAAATAGAATTTTAACATATGTAGTAAGAGGAAGTGTGATATTGATGGGAAAGGTTAATGCTAACCTGCCTCATCTATATTTCATGGAGATCTTAAGGTGGTTTGAAGAACGTAAGATAGGGAAGTTTGTGTTGCATTTTCCTTGTCTCATCAGGAAGCTATGCAAGCATGTTGGTATTCGAGGATACACCAATGATGTCCTCAGAAGAGCCCAAAATGCTTCGTATGCTAAACTGTTGAAGCCGCCAGCTGCAAGGAAAAGTGCTGGTGAGATGCTAGGGCCAGAACAAGAGTAAGAACAGATGGTGGGGCCCACTGCAACTCAACCTGCAGGGCCCAACCAACTTCCAAGCATAGGACCCAGTCAACAACAAGAAGTAGGGCCTAGCATGAGCCAACGAGATCAACCACTGTCACTATCGCAGGATTACCGATCGTCGATGAGCCATCTCAGGGCGATTGCTGAGATGGTCAATTGGGAAATTCATGATGATGTAAATCTCTTCCATGTCATCAACGATAACGTACGGTCCACTGTCTCTATAGATCATGCACAGGGCAAGGTGTCCATTCATATAGGAGGAGGAGAGAGTTATTGGTCGCAACAAATTTTAGGGAACGTTGCATCCTTTTAGGTGTAATTGGAGACTAGTGAAGGGGCCACAGTGGTGGTCATGTAGCACCAGGATGCAATAAGAGCCACAAAGGTGGTCACGGACCACATCAAGGAATCTTTTAATGTCCCTATTGTGCCACTAGTAGATTTCATAGGAGCACGAGATGCTCAAACTCTAGCT
>MNCI01032974.1:3708-16531 GCA_015680685.1 Gnetum montanum | reverse complement strand
ACGGTCCACTGTCTCTATAGATCATGCACAGGGCAAGGTGTCCATTCATATAGGAGGAGGAGAGAGTTATTGGTCGCAACAAATTTTAGGGAACGTTGCATCCTTTTAGGTGTAATTGGAGACTAGTGAAGGGGCCACAGTGGTGGTCATGTAGCACCAGGATGCAATAAGAGCCACAAAGGTGGTCACGGACCACATCAAGGAATCTTTTAATGTCCCTATTGTGCCACTAGTAGATTTCATAGGAGCACGAGATGCTCAAACTCTAGCTGGTTCCTCAATGACTCCTACGAAGCATGAGGATGTGCTTGATTGATTACTGTAAACAGGACAGGTGATGACGTCCTTATTTGACATTCCATAAGATGTTACAATAGCATAATCAAACCTCATCTCCATCAAGGGAAAGCTGGTCATGATAGAGATCAGGGCCAAGCACACAGAAGTGGAAGTGGCAAGACTATAAGAAAGGCTCGTAACCCTGCAAGCCGCACAGTAGGATCCCTCTCAATTCATTTTCATAGGCCAATTGGACACCTTCAGAATCAAGCAACTCAACAAATTGCTAGTAGAAAATAAAAGACTGGTGGAGGAAAAAGAGAAGGCTGACTGGGATGCCTCCATGGCACAAGCACAAACTTATGTGCACGCTAAGGCACTCAAGGCCTTACAAGAAGAAAATAAATAGCTTGTTGCCTAGCCTTTGTGGAGAAACAAAAGAACGTTCTTGAAGAACATTTTCAGCGACTGCAAGAATAGTTGATCAGGGTCAGCCAGGACATGAATTGTTTGACCAGAGAAAATCGAACCCTCTCAATGGAGGAGGTACATGCCATCCATCAGAAGACAATCATCGAAATAAGTGTGTGACAAAACGAGGCCAATCGGCATGAAAAATTAAAGGAGCATTTCTGAGACTAGGTAGGAATGTACAAGCAAATCATGGAGAAGAAGATCCATATGGCCAAGGCCCACCTCAATGCTTTCAGTGCTCAACACATTGATTGGAGAGCCATATTGGACACATATGCATTTGCCCACCAAGTGGAACTTAAAAGCTAGGACTTGCAGATTCAGGATCTCACACAGTACATAGAGTTGGCTAATCTATAGTATGCCAATCTAGCCATGTTGATAGCAGGGCACCCGAGGACAGAGCTCAAGAGGTAGGTAGCTACCACCTATGCCAAGTATGAAGCAGAATTTGATGAACACAAGAAAATATTACAGAAGCTGGAAGTCACAAATTCTAAATTGGAGGTAGTTAAAGCAAGCTCCCAAGGACAAGAAGATGTCACAATGGACTTGGCTCAATGACTTACAGATTTTCAAGAGTACAGGGACAAAGCCAAAGCCTACGAGGAGGAATGATGATTTTTTGTGGCATGGTACATCAAAGCAAACAAAATGTTTTCACAACTACTGTGCCCATGGGAGGTGTCGACTCCATCAAATATTGGAGCATCAGCATGGATGGCACAGGATCCCCGAACTGAAGAGGAAAAGCTCCAGGCACTACTTCAAGGTTATCAAATCCCAAAACCTGGAGCACAAGATAAGGGGAAGCAACCCATGAAGGAGCCACCGCCACCAGGAACCACATGAGTTCCACCCAATTTTGTAATTGTGTGATTTTTGCATTTTTCATGTTGTGTCCAAATTTTATTCTATTGAGTTCTCCACTGCAGCATGAATAAATTCCTTGTCAATAAATAATCCCATACCTATCCACTATGTAATCAATGGGGCTTGTTCTCATTTTGACTCAAGGATGAGTTTTCATTCAGTCGTGGGGGTATGATGAATCATGATTCATCTAGTTGCGATATCAAACCCATGATATCAGGTACGTGACATCAGGTACGCGATATCGCACGCAACAACAATATCGGATATACGATATCGTGGTTCCTATGTGAGCCTATAAATACACATGTAGGCACATGGGAAGAGTTAGTTTTTAGGAAGTTAGTTTAGTGTTAGAATAGAGTCTTTTTATCACTTTTTTTCTCTCAACCCCTTCTTCCCAGTGCATGCCCGTAGTGTGATTATTGTAATTGTACGACATCCTTTATTCAAGTGTGACATACTTGGACATGCAGCATTCACTTAGTTTAATTATTTAGTTTTTATTGTTATTTATTATTTCATAGTTAATATCTCTTCACCCTAAACTCCTTAAACGTAGAATGAGTACGATTTAATCACGAGCATTTAAGTGTGACTACTTGGTAACCCAGTAGCATACCTAGGATCTGTGCTTGGTAATCCCAGTAGTAGTCGTGCACGAGGTCCAAGATGTGTACGGATGATTAAGGAATGGATGCTCATCACACTTAGGCTAGTTTAGATTCTCTCTCCCTATCTCCTCTTAGTATAACTCTCTCTCCCTTTTCCTCCTAGCTTAGCTAAAGTTATTTTCCATCACCTCTACGAGTAGCATTAGTTTAGGAACACATCATACATCTCACTCTAGACTAAACCATACATGATAAAGCAATTACTAGTCCAAGTGGGAAGACAGTGAACTACGATCAATGAGTAACTATCTAGATACCACAACTAGCTCGTCTACGAAGTTTGACTGAATCATGCATGAAATGCTCATATTCGTATGGTTGAGTGTAGGGGTACCTCACCACTCATCACCTATCTAGTGCAACATCAAAGGATTTGTGGCTATCTAGCTTCCATCCTTTAATTTACTTCCTTAAGTTGGATAATCTAAAGTACATTTGATATTTTTCATTGAATAGCTCTAACATGATACTTCATCTTCTAATAAATTTTGATTTTAAGAATCAGTATTAGATCTTTGCTTCATTGATGAGTATGAATATAAATAATTTGAATTTTTGTTAATCAATCTCTATGTTTTACAAAGCATAAGCACAATGGAAGGCTTGCAAATGGTATTGCAAATTAGTATTATAGTATCCCTCAAAATTGAGAATGTTTTTCATGTTAAGTCACTAGATGTAACTATCCCTTTAATGATTCATTGGAATATAAGTAACCTTCCTAACATTAATCATGCTCTTGGTAGCAAGAAAGAATTTATCATAATCACTATTTTCACCATGATCTCTATCACAATCATGAACCCTTATGTGTCACATGTTGTGTCATCTTGCATATCTATTTTTATTGTCTTTATCTCTATCATAATCATGCTTACCATCATTACCTTCATTCCTATTCTAATTTCACCTATTGTTACCAACAATTGTCCATGTTAGCCACTTCTTCCTAGCTTACATTCATCCTTATTAGAGTTGGATGATGAGGATGATGAAAAATTAAGAGAACCTATCAACTTGCTATTCTATCATGACTTGATTGGATATCTCTAGATGGGCTACTAGAAGATCTAGACATGAAGATTTTCTTTGTGTTAGATCTTATTATTCCCTTTCCTTGGTCATTTGTTAAGACTAAATGTATCCATGAATTTACCCATTTCATCTACATTGAAGAGTAGAGGATTTTAATGATTAGATCTTCCTAAATGATAATTAGTGTTCTTCTTAGATTGTGAAGTCAATGGGATGGTAGCTCCTTTATCCTTTCTTACTTCATGATGTACCTTCATTAAATGATCTTTCCAAAGTTGGACCTTACTAGGCTAATAGGGCCTAGACATTTCATCAAATATTCTATATTCACCTACAATAGTTACTAGTCCAACTTTCACCAAATTTGTCATAAGTGTTGATGAAGCTGAACAATTAGGTAACAACATAATGTTACTTTCTAGGTCCCTCAATCTCATTTGTTCATCATGGTGAAGAATACAGGTAAAGTCCAAATAGTAAGGATCCAGATGCTGATAGATGAGCTTGACTTCGTAGGATACATTTTCATCATTTTTTATTATTTTATCATTTTTCTTTATAAAAATATTAGTAAATAGGGGATGGCTCTATGAGAAGAATTTAATTTTTAAAAAGTAGCATGTGTGACTTAATAAAATAAAATAAAAATATTTTTCAAGAGATAAACTTGTAAATTTTCAAAAGTAATTTTAATTTATTTAAACTAATCTAGATCACTAGAATCAATCTTTGACAACAATGCTAATGTTGAGCAATGATTATCTTCAATGCCCAGCCATGAAAATCACAAGTGTTCATAGGTAACTTGATTACATTTCATGAACTAGACTAGCAAAGTATCTAGATTGTTAAGTGTGATAATAGATTATTGTCTTTCTAGTTATACTCATGTGGTCTTTTGTGTGCATGATTAAGTATAATTGAGATACATAATGAATAATGTTAGTGGGTCATGATTAAAATATTAAAATATAGAAATTTAATCTATTTTAATATAAGTATGATAAAAAAAAGCCTATTCTAGCCGAAGTAATAAGCATTAGTTCCCACTTATCATACATGTTTTGAATGCATATATTTACTACTTGGATTACCAAAAATAGCACTATTGGTCTAACTAAGTGTTAACATTATTATGTTACCAAGAAAACATATGTTACACTCAAAGTGATCATGCTTATTCCATCATATTCTAAGGTGCACTAGAAAATAAATCATTAACTAAGTGCACATGAAAGTAAACATTAAGCTATGTGCATGAAAATAAAAATTGCATTAAAAGTAAATCTTAATCTAAGTCAAAGTGTTGCAAGGAAGATGAATCAATCTTGATCTTATTTCCATCATAAACTATGTCCAGTGATGAGCAATGAGGTACTCCTATGCCCAACCATATGAATCACAAGCATTCACGTGCAATCCGATTGAATTTCATAGACCTTAAGTTCCTAAGTACACTAGTTCCAGGACATGAAATCTAATCATGACGATCATTGTCTTCTCAACTACACTTGTGAAACTTAATTATATGGTTAAGTGTAACTGAGGCACATAATTTTTGTTATTTTATATTTTATTCATCTACGATTAACAACAAGTTGAAAATTAATTTATGAACCACTTTAACTAATCTAATTGCTAATTAATAACTAACTATCCTAACATAAGCATTTGGTCCCACTTTCCGTGCATAGCCTAAACACGTATAACACGACTAAGTTACCAAATGTTAAGCATTGCTAGGATTACCAAGTGTCATACATATGCTCGAAGCGATTGTACTTATGTGCTTAATTAACTACTATTTAATCTAGCTATCTTACTTTATCTTAATTACTTAGTAGTATTAAATGAAATTACACAAAACATTAAATGTATGAATAAAATATTTAAGCTAGCCAAGGTGCTGCAACGTTTGATCAAAAAGCTTGTCTTTATTGCCACATACACTACCATGCTCAAGTACAACAGTGCTCAAATAAAGATCTATATACTCAATGACTCTTGTTGTGGGCACTTTGGAAAATATTCTAACTCTGGAGAGAAGAAACTGTAAGAGCTTTGCTATGCTATGACAAAAACTATGCAAATCGTATGCCCAAGCGCTATATTTATAGGTTGGCATACACCTTGTGATATTGGATATCTAACATCGCTTCTTGGTCCCTAATATCAGGTATCCAATATCGGATATTCGATATTGGAGCCAAACAAAATATGGTTCATCATACCCCCACGATTGAATGAAAACTCATTCTCGAGTGAAAAAAAATAAGGAACAAGTCCCTTACAAAATATTGGGAAGGTGTGGGATTATTGACTAACATGCAACCTGACTTAGATGGAATAGACAAATTCTAAGTGCCCAAGTATATGAATTTCAATCTTTTACAAAATTGGATATTCATGACAATAAAATTGAACACCCTGGCCAAAACTGACATTCAAATCCTCTAGCAGTTGAAGAGCCAAGGAGAAAATTCAATGATCATGAAGGGTTCTTGTCTCATGGTGCCGCTACTTCTTCCTTGGTGATGACAGTCCTACTTCCAGTCCACGCTTTCCACTACAATCATAATAAAATCATAGATTAGTATGCAATGTGTAATGTATATCTTTTAGATACCTTATCTCATTGGTAGTTACACTTAGCTAGGTTGTGATTATGTTGGATTAATTCCTTTAATAGTATTAGTGGATAGACTGAAAATAGGGTGAAATGGATAAGTGGTCCATTATTAAATTCTAAAAAGTTTAAACACAATGAAATGCTTGAAGAGGGTTAAGGAATTCACAACAATAAAAAGAGGATTTCACTGAAAAACATTATAAAGATGCGCACAATTAGATGTCGTTGATGGGGCACACAAAAGGATTTGATTATGAGAATGTCTAAGGATAAAGAACTTAACTAACCCAACCAAAAGGTATGTAAGTGGGTCCTTCCCAAAGTAGGTACATGCCATTGTTGCCCTTGCATATCCTCAAACCAAGAATTCTATGGATCCCATGGGTGATTAATGGTTACAAAAAGTTAAGTACAAAAACCTAGAAAAAACTACCTAAGAATTTTAACACATCAAACCAAGACATCAAACAAAGATATGAACATCGACAATGAGGTGAGGTATGGAAAGCATAGATGAATGAGAGAGAGAGTGGAATGGAGTTCCTGATTAAGGTTACATGAAGATCCTTATGAATTTTGTGGTTAAATGACTTCATAAAATCCATCCTTAGTCTAGACCAAAACCAACCACGTTTAGTGACTTCGCATCACCACTTTAAGACTAGTCCACCCTCTTGAGACACAAGAGTGCTCCCAAAAAACAACCACCATTCCTTATTTAAGAAGAAAAGAGAAGCAGAAAGTGAGAAAGGGCCTTAGTTAGAGGAAACCTTCATGCATGGGTAACATGGCTTTCTAGTCCCATAACCAATGCTTGTAGCCCATTTATTTTATCTAAGGGGTGTGCTTTGAATTCCCATTATTTTTTTTGTGGGAACCACACCATGTAAATACTTATTCAACTTCCTACTATTGGTCAACACAGAATGGTAAGAAATCCATGAAAACACGCATGCACCCAAGTAAGAAAAAAGGCACAAAGAGTACCAAGTCCCCTTGAATTCACACCCTGTTCAACCTTTGAATCCTTTCCAAGTCTAAAAACTACCAAGGTTACAAGTTCATTAAAGTTTTATTAATGAAAAAGGGACCTCATATTTCTAGAACAAGGAAAACCATTGAGTTTGTAGATGGGTGGATGTTGTGGACTCACTACCTATTTCATGAAAAAGAAACCATGTCCTAGTTATCAATAACAAAATTCAAAGCTAGAATCTAGACACCAACAATCAAAAAATCGGATATCACATACCCACATCAAATAAACCATATTATACCCCATTGGCAATAAGGCATGTTATTATTAAAACACAATAATAAAATCACACCAATATAAAGGAAAATATACAAGAAACTATAAAATATTTAAGAAAAAATAAAACGTACTAGCGATGTTGTAAAAAAAATTTGAAAAAAATTAATAACGTAAAAAATAAGGTCAAAAAGGTGTAAGATAAAGAATGTGTCAAACAAAAGGTTGTAAAAATAATAAGGTGTAGAACAAAAAAGATAAAAAACTTAGGAGCTACTTATATAGTTAGCATGGATGGCCATCTCCCCCATGACTAAGTTAGCATGGTTGTTCGTCTAATGAGTCATTTGTTGCATTGGCTTGCTTAGGCTCGTGGAAAGTTTTGACTTGTTATGTGTTGACCAATTGCTTCTTGTCTAGGCTCTCAAGTTTGTAGATCAACATGGCCCTAGAAGGGAAAGTTTTGTAAATGATATAAAGTCCTTTCCAAAATGTCTAGAACTTAGTCTATTGAGGTACATGTGCGGAATTCTAGTAAAGGACCTTATCTCCTGGTTGAAATTTGGCTTTCCTAATTCTAAGGTCATGGTGCTTTTTATTGAATGCCTTATGCAACTCGTCAGATGACAGGGCCACCAATCAATTTTCTTCTAGTAGGTTGAGACTCATTAATCTTTCTTTTTATGCTAGACTTAAGTCAAGGTCAAGGTCATAGGCTATTGAAAGTGTATAGAGCTCAAATTGAATAGGAAGAGTTGGCAATTTTCCATACACAAGCTCACAAGGAGAGTAGCCAATAGGGAGTTTCCATGTTGAGCAGTAGGCCCAGAGGGCATCATTAAGTTTCATGTTCCAATCTTTTCTATATTTGCTAATAGTTCTTGTTAGATCTTCATGATTTCCCTATTTGTGACCTCAGCTTGACCATTGGCTTCAGGATGATAAGGTGTTGTTAATTTATGTTCAACCCCCAATCATTGCATAAGCTTCTGAAAGGTAGTGCCTGTAAAGTGGGTTACATTATTAAAAATTAATGGACATGGCATACCAAACCTATTTACAACATTCTATTGTATAGATTAAGCAATAGTAGAAGACATAAAATTGGTGATGATTATTGCTTCTGCCCATTTCATATAATAGTCAACAGTGATTATGATGTACGTCCTTTTATTTGATATGGACATGATGGGGCCCATGAAGTTAATGACCCATATGATTAAGGGTTCAAATGGTTGAATCCACTGTTGAGGTCCCTCCATTCAAATAGTCATTTCACTATCTCATTGGTAGCACTCAAAAGAGTGGACAAACTGGTTAGCATCGCTAAAAATTGTTGGCTAATAATACTCAACCATCAAGATTTTAATGGTCATGCATTTCCCAATATAGTGGACCCCACAACGACCCTCATGAGCATCCTAAAGAACACATAGTTGATCAACATCAGGGACACACCAATGAACCAAGCCATCGATGCACACCTTGTAGAGATGCCTACTGATCTCCATGAAGCATTTTACCTAGTGAAGAAATTATTGTTTCTTCCAGTGGTCCAAACTTTGTGGCATCTCTTGAGTGAGAAGATAAGTGAGAATGTCATCATACCATTTAGGCTCAGTGAGCAATTGTTCAATTGTAGCCTTGACAAAGAGGAGTTCATCAAGTAAAAAAATCAAATAGTGGGCTTTCCTCCTCTTTGTTGTCCCATCATAACCAAGACAAATGGTTTGTGATCACATTCTTAGTTTCCTTTTGATCTACCATCATAAGATTAAATTCTTGTAACATCATCAACCATCATATGACACAAGGACTCACCGTTGGCTTATTCATAAGGAAGTGAATCACACTGTGGTTAGTGTGCACAAGTACTTTATATCCAAGCACATAGTGCCTAAACTTCTCTAGAGAAAACACCACTGCCATCAAATCTTTTTCTGTGGTGGTGTAGTTTAGTTGTGCACCCACAATGCTTTGGCTTGCATAGTGGATGTAATATGGACATTTCTTGTCAACCAACTAAATAAGCAAGATTTGAGCAGGCTATTAACCATTTGTCGACCACATTCAATAGCATCTATTTCTATACTAAAGCAAGATTTGCATTAACTATTATTGGTGTTCCATTTTTCAAGAATGCATATTTCATGTTGATAGGTAGATTTCATAACTCAAGGAGCTCTTGTTTAAAATTTTCAGAAATTTCTAACTCTCCCCAATAGGTATCATCATTTGCATTATCAAAGATTTGGTGATGAACTTGCTCTAGTTCATCCATGCCTACAACATAAGTGCATGTTAGGCTCTTAGTAGATTCCATGTACATTGTATTACTTTCAAGATTAGCAATCAGCCATTGGGTGCCCTCTTGTTTTGTAGCTGCTGCATATAGACACCTTTAAATATCTACTTCATGTGCACAAAGCCTACATGCAAAAATAGATGCTCATTTTATGGACCAGAGTTTCTACATGCCATTGCACCAAGTATCATTGTACGTGATGCATGGAACTTTCTTCTTCTTGATATTTTTGAATGCATTTTCCTTAGATATATCTAGAAAAAGATCTCTAATTCTCATTCTTGCATCAACAGTGCTTAGCCATGCCCTTCCCATAATGATTGGAAAGTCCTCCTTACAATTATTCACCTTGATTACTAAAAAATTAGCAGGATAGGACCACCCATAAATAGTGGTCACAATGTCTTCCACCAATCACAATTGAATAGTAATGAACCAGTCTTCCAATTCTAATTGGATATTGCCCTTCTTAAGAGGTAGCAAGTTCCAAGCAGTATATATCTCATGAGAAATTAAGTTAACACTAGAACCTGAATTAAGAAGAGTTTTACATGGTTCATTCCCAGCAATCTGTAAATAGATAAGAGGGTTTCCAAGATCAACTAATTTCCTAGGAAGGTTGCTAGCCTAGATCCAATCAAACACGACATGTGTGAGCATAACATTATGGATTTTGGATGGTATTTGGTTTGAAGGGAACTCAAATGGATTAGATGCAGAGTAAGATGGAGAAGCAGGTTTGCTAGTCGTAGGTGTATGTGAGGATTTAGGTGGGTTGTTAGGTTAGAAAAAGGGTCTTTTTATGATCTAGTGTCTGAACCACTTCGTTGATGAATCGGTTGGAGATTAATGGTCTTGGTAGCATTGCATTGCTACGGCTAGGCTGGAAGTTCACCCTTCATGGATGGAGTAGGTAGGAGCTATGTTAAGAGTGGAGGAATAGGTACAAAAGTAGAAGGAGGATAAGGATAGAATGTGGTATCCCTCCTTGAATGTGAAGAATGAGTTTGATAGTATTTTGGAGGGTAGTAGTGATGTTGAAAAGAAAAAATGTGACTGGAAGAGCCACATGGAGACAGGGGTTGCTGAACATAATACCCATATGAATCTAGTTGTCTTGTCTATAAGGGTATTGCTGCCTTGGTAATGGCAACACCTATAGTTGTGGTGGAGTTCCACTGGGGTAATATTGTTGTTGTTGATGGAACTACCTAGGATTACCTTAAGGATAAGGCAATCTTTTAGGTATTTGTCTTTTTGCTAGTTGTGAATTCAAAGCACACATCCCAAATTCCTGTAACTGTGACATGATGAGGCAACATCTCTTAGGATGTTCATACTAGTAGATGTCACACCCACCATCATTATATGATTCTATTTCTACAACATCCTCTACTATAGCAATTTTTTCCATACCCCATTGATTGGCATGTTCAGCTTCCTTTCACCTCCTACGATCATAACCACTACCTTGTACTTTGGACTCTTCAGCAATTTTCAAGATAGCTTGAAATCAACTATTCATAGAGTTCCATAACTGATCTACCTTAGCCAAAATTTTAGAGGTAAATTTTTGAATCAATAAGATTTTTTAGTTCACCACCTCATCAAGTGATGATTCCTTCTCACTATCAAAAAATTGGACATCCCTCTTCTTAATGAAAGGGTTCCTATCATATTCTTCTACACTTTCTCATTTCCTTAACTCTCCTTCCTCTTTTGCTACCTACTCAATCAGCCTTTGAATTTGATGGGCTCTTAACTCTGACAATCCCCCTTTGGCATAGACTCCAAGAGTTCTTCTCATTTCTAATTGAAGCTAATCTATGATATGGCAAAGTTACTCTTGTTTAGAACAATCATGGCCAAGACATCTATGTAATAGAGAATAGTATCAGCCCATGGTAGCATTCAAGGTTTCATGTGTTCCTTGCTTCCATCCTTGGATTTTCCTCCTCAAGTTGGACACTCGAGAGTATGTCTAATATTTATCATTAAATAGTTCAAGCATTGTACTCCACCATCTAATAAATTCTGGTTTCAAGGACTGGTACCAACTTTATGCTTCTTTAATGAGTGTCCTGGGAAATAACTTAAGCTTTTGCCAGTCATTTTCTATATTTTGCAAGGCACAAGCATCATAAAAATATTCAAGATGGTTTTGCAAATCTGAGTTATATCCTCCTTCGAACTTGGGAATATTATTCATGTCTAACCTCTTGATTAAGCTATCCTTTATGTGCCTTGTAGGAATTCTCAGTGTCTATGCAATGTTTAGCATGCTTTGGGTAGTGAGAAAATGCTCATCATAGCCATAATCTTGGTGCCTACAATGCCCTCTACTACTCCTTCATTCATGGTGACAGGCCTCTCTTGAATGCCCATGCCCTAGGTCTTAACTTGCCTAATGCTCCCTTAGATCATTTTAGTCCCATCAATCACCTCCATCAAGATCATGTTCCTTGTGATTGCATTCTGTTAGCACATTTAGCCATTGTATGGAACAGAGACATGAGATGGTTGAGATGTTCTGAAATATTACAATACAAATATTTGAAATGGCAAGATGTGATTGGGAAAGGTATTGGTTTCTATCATTTTTTTTAAATAAAGAAGAAGAAGAGAAAGAGATGGAAATCACTATGGGGATTTTAATGAATTCTCCCGTAAAAAGATAAGCATAAACCTTAGCCCTGTTCCAAAGGGGAGACGTTGATTTCTTTTGGGACACATCGCACAAATTAAATAGAAAATCAGAATTTTTCACCATGGTATAAGCACAAGGTACCAAGGAATCGCGCCTCTGGGAAGACCGCAATATTCACCGGCATTTTGTAGGTCATGATTGAGGGCAACGGTGCAGCAGTGTAGACCACGACCGGAGGCAACGATGGAGAGGGCGGCAGAGACATCAGCGCGACGTTATTCACGCAGAGAAAAGAAAAATGCGGTTGCAACAGTCATCAAAAAATAGAGGAAAAGAAAGGGACAGACATCAGCATTTCATTTTTTGTTGGGCAGCAAAACATAAGCAATGTTGACTGCCTATGTGACAGGTGAACAGGGCCACAAAAACCCCCTCATGCGTCGCCAAACCCTGCTGGATTCTGTGTTGTTTTGAAACCCTCGCCGTTCTAAAAAAAATGAAGAAGCTTTGCCGTAGCGGGAGGAGCCCTAAGATTTACACATCATCACAAACCGCGTGGTACAGACGGCACAATATTTTCGGGTAGTTGCAGGCCTGTGAATGCATTTCACAAGGTGTTCTAGGCGATAAAAGAAACAACAACAAATCGGCAATC